>APFE031128526.1:45913-59501 GCA_000404065.3 Pinus taeda
AAAACATCCCAAATAAGAAAAATGTACAAACTTGTCATGTTTCTAGTTATTATATTAATTACAGAAGTAAAAAAAACAATATTAAAATAAATATATTCGAATTGAAACACTTGCAATGTTTTCAACATCCATGTATTACACTTGGCATGTATAAATTAATGGATGCAATGTGAGTACATAATGATCTACAACTTGATTTTTACGCATGCTGGTGTTTAATGATTTGTCCTTTAAGATTATGCGACTATAGGCTAATGGCTAACTCTTGGATTCCCCAAGGGTTAGCGCGAACAGGGTTCTGGGCCCTTCCGGTTGCTTTCCAGTTGTCTAAAGCTTCCTCCGGGAGGTCACTCCATCGACAGTTCACCATGCAGCTACTCCATCGGACAACGAAGAGTGTTTCCCTTAAACCCTTTGACAGTCGCATTGTTGGGCAATTTTGGCATTTCCCTTTCATTTTGACAAAGCATTCTGGTTCTAGTCCATGGCATCTGGCATTCATACTGGTTCATTTCTACTACTCTGTTATGTTGCTGAAGTATCTCTTGCGTTGTCATAGCTCTGTCGTCACTGCTTGCTGGATGATTAGTTCGAAGAGATGGTTATGGTGCTTGCTACCTCCGGGGCATTTCTCTATCAAAACATTCCAGCTCAGGTATTGGGTTTTCATGAACCAGCTTGTATATTGCTTTTTCAACTACATTAGCAGTCTTTCGATTTGATAATTGGTTCTCATGCTTTTTGGATAGGTTTCGTCGGAGGCTTTCATACGGCAAGGGTATGATTGCTGGAAACCAAAACCCTTCCTCCCCATGCCAGTTCGCGGATTTCAGTGTCAATAATTCGTCCGGCCTCCGGGTAAAGTGAATGGTTGTCTTCAAAGTTCTTGGCATGTAAAGCTTCGGAACCATGAGGGTTTATCGGCTTACCATGCCAGCGTATAGCATAACTCTCTGTTCATTTGTACTTACATCATAGGTGCCCTAAAGTCTACAAATAGATGCCCTCGTGGCAACATATTTCTGTGTACTGAACATAATGTGGTCGTTAATCTAATTTATTATTTTGGATTTACAACCCGAGTTGGTTTACAAATTTTCTTTGTAATTTATTTTGTGTTTTAAGCTTTAAAGTAGTAAATGAAAGATTATTTTTGTTACGAAGTTTCTATATTGGACGAAACTCTGTTATGACAAAATATTTGTGTCCTGTGTAATGATATGGTTTATATGTATTTGAGGAGTCCAGTTTCCTTCTATAACACAGGTCTATTCTTTTATAATCTCTTATGAGATTTTGTCCTGCTCTGGTAATAAGAGGGCAACAACCGATTTTCCATTTTCACGGATTAGTTTATATTTCATATTGTTAATATCACATTCATTTTGTTAAGTTGGGTTTTAAACCGTATCCCAACATGAAAGCGGTGTTATATATATTCCTCTGATAATTTTCTCTATATGTATTTTGATAGATTTTACCTACAAGCCCCATACCTATTTTGAATGCAATGTTCTGTCGTCTAAAATTTCTATTAATTTCAAATGATAATACTTGTTCTTTGATATCTTGATAGTTCTAGTATTCCTTAAGATGTGTTTCAATTACACTCTTTTACTAAGACTGATTTGGCTTTAGATTTTGATCTACTATTCACTCTTGTATTTATAGGTAATGGGGTATAAGTGTTGAGACCTCAAAGTAGTTATTTCCCTATCTAGGAAGTCTATGAATAATATTGTTCTTTGCCTTACTAGAACTGCAATTTTATTTTTCTCATAAAGTTTTTTAAACAGTTTACGTCAGTTACTGAGGGTCTCTTATTTTCTAATTCCCATTCTTAAATATTGTATGTTATAACCTTAGGAGATGAACTCCTCCGAAAGGAGAGTTATTACCTTTATTTGCAAATCTTACTGTTGTTTTTCTTTAAAGCTTTCTAATCCATCTTAGATAACTAACATGCTAATTAAATTCTTCCAATGACAATATTTTGGGCTTCACTGAAAGAGCACGTTTGTTTCTTTCAACAAAATACAAGTATTATCAGTATATTCAACTTCCAAAAAAAATAAGTACTTATCTAGTTTCTTTAGAAATATTCTTGACTATTCGAATCAAGTGCAACTATATGTTGCCAAATTTCCTCCCAACCATGTGACTCACTTTGAGGCCAAAGTCCCACCCCGAGATGTCACTCACATGCAAGATACTTTCCTGTAAGAGTAATAGTCTTAGTATGTCACAACTATCTAGTCTTAACCAGACTTAGCCTTTGGACTCGTCTAACATATCAGCACGGAAACCTCTCCTTTTCTTCTTCTTTTCTCAACTCAGGTACCAATACCCTCTTGATTCCTTCTTTGAGAATAAATCTTCAAGGAAGTAGTTAGGGATAGGTAACTTCCTATCCTAACTACCTCACATGTGAGAGTTATATGATTGCTATCATCTAGATATTTTCTTTATGTATAAATTAATCAAAATATTAAATATGTAAATTTAAATAGTAATATCCAATTTGTTTAACTGCAGCAATTAAATATTTACAATTACTAGGGACATCACATCTCCGCCCAAGATTAAACATTGTCCCGATGTTTCTCTACTGTGAATAAACTTGGAAAAGTCTCCCTCATGATCTATTCGTCCTCCTAGGTGGCCTCCTCTAGCTCAAAGTGTTGTCATTGCACTTTAACCTAGGTGATAACTTGTCTTAGTAACATTACTTCTCTCTGATCGGGTATATCCAAGGGTTTGACCAAGAACTTTCCTTCCAATTTGACCTATATATCCTGCCAATTCATTATATGTTTAGGGTTATAAACATTTATTTTTTAACATAGAAACATGAAAAACATTATGCGTACATATGTGGTTGGTCAAGGCAAGCTAACAAGCCAAAGGTCCAATGAGGGCCAAAAATTGGAAGGGATCGCAAAAATTAGAGTGCTAACTTAGCACACCCACCCCAATGCAAAGTACTCCTCTTAGCTCGTACATGAACATAAACATGATCTTGGACTTGAAACTCCTGAAAACTTCTCTTTCGGTGAGCAAATTTTTTATGTTGGTCCTAGGGAGCCTTTAAATTGGAGCACATATTTTTAACCATATATTCCATCTCCTCTAACATATTAGGACCCAACATTAACTTATCCTTTGGGTCGCCCCAGCTCCAGGGTGTCCTACACTTGCATCTGTATAATACTTCAAACAGACTCATTTTCAAATATGTATGGTAACTGTTATTGTAAGCAAATTCTACCCCATTTAGAAGGTTGTTGCATTACATAAGTTCATAGCATATCTTCCAATATTTGATTCATCCGCTCAATTTTCCCATCCATCTAAAGGTGATAGGCAGTGCTAAAATGCAGTTGTGTGCCTAAACCTTCAAATAAGGCTTTCCAAAAAGATGATGTGAATTTTACATCACGGTCAGAAAATATAACCCTTTGTATTCCATGTAGTCTAAAAATATTTTTCATGAATATGTCAGCGATTTGTACATCCTTAAAATTAGATTGTACTAGTATGAAGTGATCAGACTTGCTCAACTTGTCTACCACCACCATTATTGAGTCATTCTTCTTTTTAGACTTAGGTAGCCGTGTAATAAAATCATTGGAAATAGTTTCCCATTTCCATTCCGGTATAGGAAATGGGGAGAGTAGTCGAGTTGGATGTTGGTGTTCTGCTTTCACTTGCTGACACTCCAAACAATGAGCCAAATATTCAACCACCTCATTTTTCATACCAGGCCATAAATATTATTTTCTGAGTGTACTCATTAATTTATGATATCCTGGGTGGCCTGTACAAGTAATTTTATGGTATTCATCCAAAATTAATTGTTTAATATCTCTCTAGTTTGGTACATACATTCTCCCTCTATGAATCAATGTACCTTCTTAGTTTACCTCATATACTAGTTGTTGTTTGTTGTTGTTCGGATTTTTAGCTTGGTGACATAACATCTTATATTCAGGATCTTGTGTTGTTGCTCGTCTAATATGTTTTTTAAATGTGGTATCTACTTCACTAAAAAAAACTTCATAAATTCATTTTATTTTCTGACTTAAGGCATCTGCAACTCAGTTTTATTTTCCTTTTAAGTGTTTGATGTCAAAGTCAAATTCACTCGAGAAATCGATCCAAAGTGCTCGCCTAGCATTCATAGTAGGTTGCTTGAAATAGTGAGTTAAATAATGATGATCTATCATTAATAAAAACTTCTTCCTCAACAAATAATGTCACCACACTTTTAATGTGTGGCTTACTTATGTCAACTCAATATCGTAAGCTGAATACTTGTGTTCATGTCCCTTAAGTTTTTGAGACTCATAAGAAATAACTCTGCCCTCTTACATTAGCACGTCGCCAACTCCTTCCTTGCTCGCATCAGTACAAACAATGTATTCTTTATTTGAATCTGCAATACTTAGAATAGGTGCGGTAGTAAGTAAGTGCTTCAGCTGGTCAAAACTTTTTTGACAGTCCATGGTCCAAATGAAGGTTTTATTTTTCTTTTGCAAAGAATTAATGGGGTATGCCACCCAGGAAAATCCCTTAACAAACCTCCTATAGTATTCATCCAGACCCATGAACAATCTTATATCAACTACATTATCTGGTACTAGCCATTCCATTATGGCTTCTATTTTCTCTGGGTCCATAACAATTCCATCCTTGGTAATAATGTGTCCCAAATATTGAATTCATTCTTTAAAGAGATCACATTTATTGTACTTGGAGTAGATATGATGTTCCCTCAAGGTTTTCAGGATAATTCTTAAGTGTTCCTTGTCCTCTTCTATATTCCAAGAACAAATCAATATATTGTTAATAAATATTAGTACAAACTTATCCAAATATTGATGAAAAACGTTGTTCATTAGACACATAAAGGTTGCAGGAGTGTTAGTTAACCCAAACGGTAACACAATGAACTCGTAGTGTCCATAGCGAGTTATAAAAGTTGTTTTGGCTATCTCTTCTTCCTTTATTCAAATTTGATGATACCCTGAGTGAAGATCAATCTTTGAAAATACGGTCGCTCTGTTTACTTGGTGAAACATTCATCAATACGAGGAAAATGGTATTTGTTTTATACTGTAAGCTTGTTTAGATGTCGATAATCCATGCACATTCGTAAGGTTCCATCTTTCTTCTTGATGAAGAGTACAGGGGCTCCCCAAGCTGAAACACTTGGGCATATATACTTTTTATCAAGCAGTTCTCATAACCGCATTTTCAATTCAATCAACTCTAGTATGGTCATGCAATAAGGGGCTCAGGATACTAGAGAAACTCCAAGGATTAGCTCAATAGTGAAGTCTATATTCCTCTTTGGAGGGAGTCCCACAATCTCTTCATGGAACACGTCTGGAAAATCTTGTA
Source organism: Pinus taeda (assembly GCA_000404065.3). NCBI lineage: Eukaryota > Viridiplantae > Streptophyta > Pinopsida > Pinales > Pinaceae > Pinus > Pinus taeda. Next base: position 51,317 of record APFE031128526.1, read on the forward strand.
CCACAAGTATGTTTTCTAAAGTACTAGATTTTTCCGATGAATTGATGTACTCCACCCGTATGGCATAAATCTAACATCCCTTTCGAATACATTTCTCTAATTGAGAGGTTATTACCAGTCTTACTTTCAAGGGTCTTCGTATACCCTGCATTTCTTGTCTCATGGCCTCTTCATCCATGTAATTAATAGTTTTTTCTTTACAATTAATGAGGAACCAAGGATTCTCTAGCCTGTCCATACCTATTAGGACATCATATGATCCTAATGGTAAGACATTTAGATCTGCCAAAATAGGCTGACCTGCTAGTTGCAGAGGGAAATTGCTCACTTTAGCCAACACCCTTCTCTTTGCCCCTATGGTGAGTTGTACTAGCCAAGGGTTTTTAATAATAGATTGTAAATGACATTGTTCAACCACTTTTGGACTTATATAACTCAAAGTAGCTCATGGATCAATCAAAATAGATATAGTTTGGTCGAAGATCTTAGCTTCGAATTCCACCATGGTTGGCTGCTATTCTACTTGATGATCTTCGAGGGAAACATTGATTTTAGTAATACTCCTTACTACTCCCACAGTTGATGCTTCTTGAATATGTGCCACTTGGTTTGTTCCCTTATGGTACGGATAATTTTTAACATAATGCTATCCTCCACATCCCTAGCATTGTACTGGGGGTCTAGATGATATCTCCACTTTTGTTTTTCCATATTGTTCATTTGTTTTGGACTCACTTGGAAACTTAAATTTGGGCTGGTTCCTATTCATATTTCTGTTTGGTTGACCCTTCTAGGGTCACTTGTTGACAACATCCTTATTTCCTTTGTTGCCCAAGGCAAAATTAATTCCCCTTTTATCAGACCACCTCTTTCCCTCCATCACCCTTTGGTCTATTTTGCTGATAACGTATACGAGCCTTTCGTATAACCTCATCCATGGTCTTCAGATTGTCAAATTTGAGACATTCCTTCATGAATAGTGACAAATTGTTGATAAACCTCTGCAGTTTTTCTTTCTCTTCCCGTATTTAGGGAACATATCGCAACAAGCATGTGAATTTCGTTACGAAGTCGTCTATACACAATCGACCCAGTCAAATGTCATGAAACTCTTTCTCCTTCTCATCATAAAATATTTTAGTCAAGTATTTTTCCTTGAAATACCTTTGAAACTTTTCCCAAGTTATGTTATGCTCATTAACTCCACGCACCGTCTTCACCTCCTCCCACCTCAAGGTGGCATTTCCTTGTAACTGATAAATGGCTAAGCGAACCTTCAGATTATGATCATATTAATACAACTGAAAATACTTATTCATGTTGATAAGAGAGGCTTCAACATCTTCCTCCTATTCACCATCAAAGAGGGGAGGTTTGACCTTTTGAAACTCGCTTTGCAACTCAATTTTTTGTCGTTTTTGCTTTTTGTGATCTGATACATTATCAGATTCCTCCTCTTGATTCTCTTCACACCCTTCTGTCTTCGAGTTTTCATTTCTAAATTTCTACTCTCTAGTCATGTTTCCATGTTCAGACTAGGAATTGGTTACTGTTGATTCTGTTTGTCAGACAAACTCTTCATAATTTTCTCCTATTATTGCATCAGTCTTTCATTGTTTGTTTGCAGCCTAGCCATTTCATCCTTTAATTCTTGTATAGTTTCGAAAATGGCGGTGTTGGTATTGCGTGGCTCCTATCCCAATTGTACCCATACCTCAGGATTAGCTTTTGGAAATGATGTTGGTCCTATTCCTGTCATGGGTCTGTGTGGTGTAAGTCAATTCCTCCTCATGCTTGTTACATAGTAATTTGTCACTGTCCTCATTTTAGTCATTCTACTATGTCATGTGTCAAATCAACATGTTCATATCTTTCCATTGATGCAAGAAGATTAAGCAAATGCTCTCTGTTGCTACAAATGACCCTTATTCCTTAAGTTTCTGCCTCGTCACTAATGAACCATTCCTATGCATGATGTTCCCATGTTCATAATAGTCTCATCGCGACTCCGTTGCCAGAGTACGTCTGTTTCCCTTGACGGTCGAATTTCTAGACCCGGTGCGAGGTAATGAGTTGTGTCCTGCGACGATGAGTTTGCGTGCATTACTTCCCTTCGATGTAGTTGAGAGTAATCATTTTCTGTCCCGCAATGATCCAAATTGGGTGAATTCATTCCAATAGTCAGCCTTCTAGATGTCTCCAGACCTAGTTGTTTGCATAGTTTGTGTCGCCCTTCCTCCTCTAGTATGGCAGTTCCATCATTTGCGCTACCTTCCTTAAGGATGAGCTCTCTCTTCCACATTTCATGGGGAATCCTCCTATTAGAGCACTCACCTTTGATGTCATCAGCGAGTTGTTAATTCCTTTGATGGAGTAGTGTTGTTAGTGCATTTGAGTTTGATAGGTAGCTAGTGTGGGTGTGAGAAGTGTGGAATTGTTGATAGCTTGTGGAAGGTTTTGAAGTGCCCTTAACTTTGTGTAAAAGCTTATGAGTAAGAGAGAGAGACATTGTATGTTGGGAAATCCATCTTCAAAGAGTGAATGCTTGAGAAACATACTGGATGTATCCTCTGAGAAGGCTTGTGACATCAAGACTTGGTTGTAAGCTTGCTCCCATTTTATTATTAATACAACCAATGATGTTTTCATATGTCTTGTATGTAATTTACTTGATAGCTCATGACTTCTTGACTTTGTGAGTAAATAGATCATTGTTGTTTTCCAATTATGTGCTTTATTGTATTTTCCTTGCATTGTTTTAGGTTGATCACTCATTGAGGAGAAGGGAACGGAAGCTGGAGTAGTGCAACGAAACTTCACTGACCATCGGTTGAGGTAGGCCTCCAATAATGACTGTTTAAGGAAATTTATTGTTGATCTATCTTGGTTGTGACTAGACGCAATCTAGGGCTAGAGGGGTTGCCTCTGTCTACAGAGGGAACACTTTCCTGCATCACAAGTTGGTGACTCCATTGGGGATCTTTTGTCTTATGTTTTCCTCTTATTTGCTTTTTCTTGATTTTTGAGTCAATGTCTTTTGCATTTTGGGATTGAACCATAAGTCTTCTGGGTTACCTGGGTCAATCTGGGAAGTCCTCTTGTTGCCTGTAATGATTGGTTGATCTTCGTTTGGTTCTTTTTGTTTACCTTTCATTGTTTTTAAGATCGTCGCTAAAAAAATTTAAACAGTCGCGCCGACGTCACGTTGTCTCTGTTTTGTGTCTATGTGTCGTTAAATCTTGTCACACAATTGTGATGATCGCCTGTCGCGTTAAAAATGTGTACTTTTGCGATGACGTCGCTCTATTGCTGCAACTAGTGGCTGATCGGCACTAGTTGCTTGTGTAACCCATGACGATTCCTGTAGAATTGTTTTTGTCAACTCTACCTCCTGAATTCATTAGTCTGATTCATCCCTTGTCATCCCTCTCTTATATATTAACTTGTTCTAATTTATTTTTGTTTAGTTGCTCACTTTTTGGTTTCATTGAAGTGAATATTGTATTTTGGCCCTGTGACCTAGTTTTTCAAGTTTTGAATTATTTGGCTTGGTTACTCATCTTTTCGAGATTCATCCATAACCCTCCCATTGGTTTGCTTGAATTTTTTCGTTGCTTGTTGCCTGTTGCTTGCTGATTGATGTTTAGTGTTTGTTGAACCAATTCCCATGTTGATTCGATTATTTCACTACCAGACATAGATTACAATTTTTTGGGTCAATTAGTTTCATGCTTGCTTGTTTGTCTCTTTATAATTCGAAGCTATCAAAATCAAAATATTGCATTCATTAGTGTGCGAAAGTGAAAGCAAATTTTTCATTCCAAGTTTTCATGTTTGAAAAATTAGAAAGCAAATTTTAAATCTCTCATTATTAGTATCGATGCACTGTAGGGATTCATGTGTTTATGCATTTTGTTTCTTGAGTGACTACATTTGCTGATCTTGCTTTTGTCTTTGTTTGGGAATGATCTCTCTACCCTTCTGTAAGTAGGAGTTCATCGAAATGAAAGATGTTTTATTCATTCTAGTTGCATCCTAGGTTTTGATATACATACAATAAGGCCTGAAATTGAAACATAATTCAAGATCAACTCTAAAATGAACTGAATAAACATAACAATGCATTGGAACATAACGCACATTATTTATAGGTCTAGGCTAGAGATGTGCTTTGGCATCGTTAAACCTAGTCTCTATTTTTTTCACTTAAGGTTGGGTGATTTCTCCTTCCGTGATCCAATAACTACTAGCATGGACTTGCGCTCCCAGTACTGTTGAGTATATGTTGGGAGATCCCACTAGGTTATCATCCTATATCCTTAGGAAGTCATGTCTACCGCCTTGCAAACCGTAATGCACCGAACACAGTATTCGGGAAGACTAACTGTTGTACGGAAAGTCCTTGGTTTTCATATGATTTCCAAGGTGTATATGCAGTTTTACGAGTTGTTTGGTAAACCTTTTTCCTAGTTCTCCAGAGTAGTCACTTTCATTCCTTTTCGGACTCCCTAAAAGAAAAGGTCCATCTGAGCACTTGTCCTTTTAGGCTCATTAAATATTCAAAGGCGACTAGTGTCATCTTATGGCTAGGACGATCCCCATCCACATTATTACTCAGGAAAAAGAGTATTCGTCACCTGCTGGGAAGGAAACTGAGGTCCCCTCTAGTGCTCCTCCATCCAGTTTTGGTCCTCTCCATATCGAGCAACCTAGCACTGAAATGGTCACCCGACCTCCTCCTAAAGGGGTGCTCCAGAAGTCTTCCTATAGCCCTAGCACTATAGCATCGTTGAGGACTTAGCCCAGGCTCCGTCAGCTATGTCTGCATTAGAAGTTCTCCAGAGATGCCCTTTCCAAAGGAAGTCCTTGCTATCGGCTATCGGTGGCGTTGACCCGATTGACTCGGATTTGATTACTTTTGACCTAGATAGTCATGTACTAAGACTGCCTCACCAAATTTCCTTCCTTATCCAAGTCATCATCAATTCTAAAACTATTCACTGAACGGTCATTGATGAAGGCACTTCTACTTGCATTATGTTTGTTCCTTGTTGGAAGGTTATCGGTTCTTCGACTCTGAGCTAATCTCCTATGACCCTGGAAGCCTTCAATGGAAGAGAGTCTTGTCCTTATGGTATCCTCCAGCACTTGCCTATTACTTTGGAGGGGAAGTCGGTCGAAGTAGAGGTCGAAGTTGTCGATGCCAATTTAACTTACAACCTCCTTTTGGGACAAAGCTAGACATATGCCATGCGAGCCGTGGCTTCATCTCTATTTTGTGTTATTCATTTTCCTCATCAGGGGAAAACCGTCACGGTAGACCAGTTGTCCTTCTTCACCTCCTCTTCCTCTGACGGCAACGTGCCTTTCATGGAGCATACCTCTGTTCCATGTGAGAGTGTGGGTGTTGGACTCTTTAAAGATCCTGCCCTTATGGGTGTTTTTTCACTCCCACATCCCAACATCGCTTCCATTAACATGATTTTTATTCGCTCTGATCCTTCAATTCTTCCTCCCATTGGTCAGATAGAATCCTGGGGCGATAAGACGCTGTTGAGTCCTGTCGAGCTCAACTACGTCAAAATTGTTTCTGCATCGGCTCCATCCTCTAAATCTGCTCCTTCGAGCAGAGCTCTCGACTCATATGTTCTATCCCCTTGGCTTGGAGATAGCACTTCTTCAGACCCTTTAATGGAAATCTTTCCTTCTGATGAAGCGATTATTGAGACCTTGTCTTTCAAGGAACCCCCTTGGTCCAATCATCACCATCATTCCTCATTTCTCCTTACCCATCGGGAAATGCTTACTTGTCTCAAGCATTTTTGTCTTTGTCTCTCATCTCAACCCCTTCAGATGCCTATCCAAATTGATCATGTGTCTTCTAAGAGAATATGGGGAACATTAAGCAGACTCAACCTATCGACATCTCTATTAATCCAGGGGTTGTCGAGCATATTCACGTAGGAGTAACCTGTACTCCGGAGGAAATTCAGCTTTATACTGATCCTTTTCACAAATTTCGTGACATGTTTGCTTGGTCTTACAAAGAGATGCCCGAAGTCGATCCTAGCATCGTGGTGCATGAAATACCTACATATCCAGGTGCCAAACCTGTTCGACAGCATTTATGCCCCGTGCACCCACGAAAGGCTGCAGCTATTAAAGTGGAAGTTGAAAATCTCCTTAAAGCTGGTTTCATTTACCCTATCCCGCTCATGGGTTGGGTCTGTAATATTGTCCCTGTGACTAAAAAATAGGGCATTATTAGGGTATATGTTGATTAACACGATATTAATCGTGCCTGTTGCAAAGACAACTACCCTATGTCCTTCGTTGACCAACTCAATAATGAGTGTGTCGGGTGTTAGGATATTCCGACACATAGGAATAGTTAAGTATAACTTGGTCTAGTATAGAGTTAGGTAAAGTGTGTTTCTTTACTATGTACATTTGTAACTTACAACCTAACGGTCACAATATGTAGTGATCCGACGGTTCATTCTCTCCTCGGTATTACCGACACTTGATCCGTGGCTTGACACCCGATTGGTCCATGAATTCTATTTAAAGCGCATGGAGGGTCATTTGTAGGTTAACCGTGCATGAGAGAAGCTAATGTAAATTTTCATTCTTTTATTAATAAATTGCCTGTAGTAGCCACGTTGGCGCAGGCCGTGGACTGTTTCCCTCTCTGAGGGTTTTAACCACGTCAAAATACTGGTGTATTAATTTGTGATCTGTTTGTGAGCGGTGTCCTTTTGGTGTTCTATCTGAGGAACTTACCCTGTAAATTCCTACATACTATCAGAGCGATTTGAAGCCCGCGTCTGTTGATGATCCAAATCTGAAGCCAGTTGAACTGCATCCAACTACCATCTCCTAGATCTACTATTTCTGACTGCTTTCGGGCCGAGAAGACTGCTCTGTTGTGTTGGGAGCATCTGTTCCAGTGAGGAACCCTTTTCGTTTCACACGAAAAGGTTTCCAGTAGCCCTAGCTGCGTCATTTTTTAGATTTGGAGGTATACAGTGTTTATTTGCAGTTGACTGTTATTTTCTCTTTGTTTATTTCGGTTTCGGTTTATTTAGCTCCTTTTATTACCGGATCTATACCTTTCATTTCTGCGTATGTTCTTTGCTCTACGACTCTATACAATCTGAGCAAATCAGAAATAGAAAGGAATGATTTTTCTCATGCGTATGCTCTTTTCCCTGCACGTTAGTGTGATCTCGAAAAATCAGAAACATTGAGGAAAATATTTAGTTTCCGGGTAAAGCTAACTTTAAGCTGTAAGGCTTTTTTTTTTTGCATTTCCGTGTTGGGTTTTGTGTTTTTGTTTTGTAGGGAGAAAAAGAGCTTTCTCAAGCAAGCACGCAATCCAAAGCATCCGTGACTAAAAGAATACAAACCCCCCCCCCCTCGTCTCTCTCTCTCTATCTTTTTGTATAGCTCACTTGGTTCAAGGCTAATTTAAGAGAGTAGAGGTCTTGGGTTCAAATCTCCTTTTTGTTGAAAAAAGAGCGTTTTTTTCATTTCCGCACATTCTCGCACTTTGTCGACGCCTTCATCAACAGTTTTTAAAAAGGTCATAACTTCTTCATCCGAAAGCCGTTTTCAAAGCCGTTTTTTTGAGCTAGCGTAATTTTTCGAGCTCTTTCCATTGGAACACTTAGTTTCAGCATATATAGCTTCAGTTTCTATCAAAATGGAAAGTTCATGCCAAGTTATCCTTGACAACACCAACTACTTCCAATGGCGGTCCTACATTGTGGATCTAATTAGAAGTAAAGGTCTTTACCGAATAGCCAGAGGCCAAGAAACCAAGCCGAAAGATAAAGAGAAAGCAGCCAAATGGGAAAATAGGCAAGATCAAGCACGTGGGTTGATAGGGATGTATATCTCTCCCGATCTTAGATTCCATATTGTTGAACTTGATACTCCTCATAAAGCAATGGAGTAGCTTACTAAAGTTTTTGGAATAAAAAATGAACTTAGAGCCCATCAACTTGAAAATGAGTTGCTTACATTAGACCCCAATAATTTTTCTTGCATTGAAGAATTTTTGTCCAAATTCAAGACCCTTAGATTTCTCTTGGAAGGTGTTAAGGTTAAGAAAGAAGATAGTAATCTTATCTATTCCATTCTTACTAAGTTGGGACCAGCCTACTCTGTGTTTGTTTCCACC
>APFE031128526.1:65424-84978 GCA_000404065.3 Pinus taeda
CAGATGTGAGTCACTTTTGTGTTTTTGGAAGTGAAGCATGGGCCCATATTCCAGATGACAAACGTAAAGCTTTAGAACCTAAGAGTGAAAAATGTATCTTTGTTGGATATTTTGAAGACGTCAAAGGATATAGACTTATTCCATTTAAGTCCAAAAATGTTATCATTAGAAGAGATGTAAAGTTTGATGAAAATAAATCGGCCTACGAGCCTAGTTCGGCGCATGTGCCACCTCTCTCGATCTATTCTACTTTTGAACATATTTCTTCTTCAGATGATGAAAGTGAGGATGACAATCCTCCTCCACCTTCTCAGGAGCCTCCTTCAGCTCCTTCACTTCCAAAATGGGTGCAAGCTACTCGATATGCAACAGGTGATCTTGTCGGTGATCCTACAGATCAGCGTCGTACCCGTTCTCAGTTTGAAAGAGCCTCTTCTTTACTGGCTCAAGTGTCAGCAAATTATGATCCTGACACCTTTGCAGAAGCTTCAGGCCATCCAGATTGGGACGAAACTATGAATGAAGAATATCATTCATTATTGGCAAACGATACATGGGATCTTGTTCCTCTACCAAAGGGACGCAAACTTGTTAGATGCAAATGGGTTTACAGAACCAAGTATGGGCCAAATGGGAAAGTTGATAAACATAAAGCTCGTCTTGTTGCTAAGGGCTTTTCACAAGTTGAAGGCATTGACTATACTGAAACCTTCTCCCCTCGTTGCCAAAATGAACTCTGTCCGCCTTGTTCTTTCCCTTGCTGCCTCTTTCAAATGGGAAGTCCATCAGATGGATGTTAAATCTGCCTTCTTGCATGGGGACTTGCATGAAGAAATCTATATGGAACAACCTATTGGGTTTATACAAACAAACTCCAGTCTTGTATGTCGGCTTAAGAAATCCCTTTATGGTCTCAAGCAAGCTCCTCGGGCTTGGTATGCCGAAATGGATAGCTTTCTTTTAGAATCTGGCTTTTCTAGGTGTCATTCTGACAATACTGTCTACACCAAGAAAGTGAGCAAGTCTCTTATCATTCTTGTTCTTTATGTTGATGATCTTATCCTCACTGGTAGTGATCCCAACCTTATTAACCATGTGAAGTCCAGCCTTAAAAAGAAGTTTGAAATGACAGACTTAGGACACTTGCATTATTTTCTCGGTCTTCAAGTCTTGCAATCCAAGGCAGGTATTTCCCTTTCCCAATCCAAATATGCCTTTGATATTCTACGCCATTTTCACATGGAAGACTGTAAGCCTACTCCTTCTCCCTTTCAATATGGAGTCAAACTTTCAGTCACTTGTAATTCCCCTGAAGTTGATGCTACCTTATACCGTCAACTTGTAGGAAAACTTTTGTATCTAACCCATACACATCCTGACCTTTCCTTTACTGTTGGCCTTGTTGCTCGGTTTATGCAAAACCCACATGAAAGTCATTGGAAAGTAGCTAAAAGAATACTTCATTATGTTCGAGGTGCCGTTCAGTTTGGAATTCATTACAGTGCTGAAGCATCTCCTCTATTGGTTGGTTTCACTGATTCTGATTGGGTTGGTGACCCTGATGATAGAAAGTCTACTGCCGGTTATGTGTTCACTCTTGGTTCAGGACCTATTACATGGGCTTGCAAGAAACAAGGTGACATTACTCTTTCTTCAGCAGGAGCAGAGTATCATGGTGCCATAAAAGCTAGTAAGGAAGCCTTGTGGCTTCATCAGATCCTATCAGAGTTTGGCTTTCAGCAGCAGCATCTGACTACACTTTGGTGTGATAATCAAAGTGCCATTCAACTATGAAAATATCTAGTCCAACATCAGCATAGCAAACACATTGAACTACACATGCACTTCATCAGAAAGCACATTCATGACCATGTTCTTGAAGTGCAATATTATTCAACAGATAATCAAGTTGCAGACATCTTTACAAAGGCTCTCACAGAGGTGAAGTTTACTAAACTTTGATTTATGGTTTGAGTTCAGGAAGTTGTCACTAAGGGGGGATAGGCTCTAGTGCCTCCTTCCTTCTCCTATTGTGTCATATTTGTAAATCCTTCAATCCTATCCCAAGTTGTTCTTAAGGGGGGATGTTAGGATATTCCGACACATAGGAATAGTTAAGTATAACTTGGTCAAGTATAGAGTTAGGTAAAGTGTGTTTCTTTACTATGTACATTTGTAAGTTACAATCCGACGGTCACGATATGTAGTGATCCGACGGTTCATTCTCTCCTCGGTATTACCGACACTTGTTCCGTGGCTTGACACCCGATTGGTCCATGAATTCTATTTAAAGCGCATGGAGGGTCATTTGTAGGTTAACTGTGCATGACAGAAGCTTATGTAAATTTTCATTCTTTTATTAATAAATTTCCTGTAGTGGCCACGTTGGCACAGGCCGTGGCCTGTTTCCCTCTTTGAGGGTTTTAACCACGTCAAAATACTGGTGTATTGATCTGTGATCTGTTTGTGAGCAGTGTCCTTTTGGTGTTCTCTCTGAGGAACTTACCCTGTAAATTCCTACACCAACAGTGAGATATATTCATTCATGGGCGACTTTTCTGGTTATAACCAGATCAATATCTCACCTACAGATCAACACAAGACCGCCTTTATTTGTTCATGGGGCACTTTCGCTTACAAAAAGCTCCCCTTCAGTTTAAAAAATGTTGGTGCCACCTCCCAATGCGCAATGTCTTATGTGTTTCATGACATCCGACACATTGTGCAACGTTACCTAGATGACCTTCTAGCTAATTCAGTGAAACACCAAGACCATCCGAACCACCTTCGTGAAATTTTTCTTCACTGTCGACACTATTGTATCCATCTTAATCCCCATAAGTGTGTCTTCTGCGTGGAATCAGGTAAACTTCTCGGGTTCATAGTCTCCTAGGAGGGTATCTATCTAGATCCCCTTAAAGTTGAAGCCATCTTGAATCTGCCTCCCCATGCTTCTTTGTAGCAATTGCAGAGCCTGTAGGGTAAAGAAAATTTTCTACGGCGATTTATTCTAAATTATGTTGAAGTGGCCAAAGGCTATACGCGGTTATTAAAGCAAGAGACCCCTTTTCTTTTGGATACCATTACACAAGAGTCATTCCAGCGCCTCAAGGCTCTCCTTGTTTCTGCTCCATTGCTACATCCCCCTAACTATCACTGGGACTACACTCTTTATCTAGCCGCTACTGATACCACCATCGGCATGGTTCTAGTTCAAGATGATGATGATGGTGTTGAGCATGTCATTTACTATCTCAACCACAATTTACTCGACACGGAAACTCGATATGCCTATGTCGAGAAGTTGGCATTGGACGCCATTTACGCCATCTAACATTTCCGCCACTATATATTGTTGCGTACCACAATGGTGATTTCTGACAGCAACCCAATGACCTACATCTTGTCACGTCAGTCACTGGGGGGAAATACTCAAAGTGGATTTTCATCCTTCAAGAGTTTGACTTGGAGTTCACTACAGCCAAGTCTAAGAAATCCCTCGTTTTTGTTGAGTTGCTCTGCTCACTGCCATCTGCATCTACGCCCTCTCGATCAGAGGACCATGTTCTGGACGAGTCTATGTCTTTTATTAGCATCCTCAATCCATGGTACGGGGATATTATTGTTTACCTTTAGACGTCCTCTTTTCGTCCCGATTTATCCAACGATGCTAGGCAACAGATTTGCCATCATTCTCAACCTTATCACATTATTGGGGACACCCTGTATCGCCTTGGCACTGACTATATTCTCCATCGATGTTTAACGTTCGAGGAAGCCAAATGAGTTCTCAATGATTGCCATTCTGGCGCCTATGGTGGTCACATGTCCGGATATGCTACTGCTCAAAATATCCTTCGTACTGGTTACTTTTGGGCTTCTATTTTTAAGGATTGCATTCCTGCTGTCCGTTCTTGTCATAAATGCCAAATCTACCAACGGAAGATGCGTGCGCCACTTGCTCCTTTGCACCCTATCATTACCATTGGCCATTTTGCAAAATGGGGCATTAATTATATGACTTGTAACCCTCGATTGGCCCGGGGGCATGGCTATATCATCGTTGTCGTTTATTATTTCACAAAAAGGGTCGAGGAAATGCCTACACTATCCAAGGATGGTCACACAGTGGCACAATTTGTATTCAATCATGTTATTTCATGCTTTGAAGTCCCTAAGGCCATCATCATTGATCACAGTAAACATTTCCATAATCATATGATCACTGAGTTAGCAACCCAGCTGGGTTTGCAGCATGATAGCTCGACATCGTACTATCCTCAAGCCAATGGCCAAGTGGAAGCTGTCAACAAAGTTTTAGTCACGATGCTTCAATGTACCATCGGCATGCACAAGTCTAACTAGCATTTGATGTTGTTCTCCACCATATGGGCCTACCAAACTTCAGTGAAGGATGCCACCAGGTTCACCCCATTCCAATTGGTCTACGGTCTGGAGGCCACCCTTCCCATTGAGTGTGAGATCCCTTCTCTTAAATTAGTCGTCAAATTACTCCCCAACACTGCTCCGGTAGAAGAACGTATTCTTTACCTAGAGCGGTTAGACGAGACTCGTAGGCTAGCCTCTCTAGCCATTGAAGCACAGAAGAAGAGAGTGAAAACTCACTTTGACCAAACTGTGCATCCCCATTCTTTTGTTGAAGGAGATCTAGTCCTTCTCTATGATCAAGCAAATGATAAGCTGGGGGCAGGAAAATTCGAGCCCATGTGGCATAGACCCTATATTGTGAAGCATGTTTTGCAAAAAATGGCTTATGAGCTAATTGATTACGAAGGGAATCCTCTAGATAAGCCCTGAAACAGGCTTTATCTAAAAAAATATTATGCATGAATCCCATGTATCGGATTTGTACATACGTGTGCTTTTAGCATGTGTGTTTTCAATGTGTGTTTTCTATATGGCTTGGTGTGTAGGTGTAGTTGCTACTTATTGTGTCTTTTACTTCTTTTGCAGATGTCTGCTGCACCTTACATTGGTTTCATTGATGGTGCCTGCCGTAGTACCCTGAATCTTTCCTCTATGGCATGGGTGATCTACGATCCTCATTGTGAATTAGTAGATCTTCAAGGCATTTGTCTGGGTTACACCACAAACAATGTCGTTTAATATAGCACTATTATTGAATTGTTGGTCGAGGCAATTAACCTTGATATTCGTGCATTGGTTGTGAATCTAGATTCTCAACTTGTTGTTCACCAACTCAATGGGCGTTATTCTGTCAGAGATCATCGGATTTTAAGGTTGTATTTACATGTTAAATTGTTGGAAAGAAGTTTTGATTTTATTATATCAACTTATTCCAAGGAGATTAAACACGTTAACTGATGCATTAGCAAATCATGTATTAAACAGACATTTACGCAACATGTAAATCAAACATTGTACACAAGCATTTAGACACAATAATGAACCATAAGATAGCATGTATATATATACATATATGTCGTGTGCCACACCGAGGCACTCAAAAATAAGTGTATATGTCAAAAAATAGAGTCTGTGTACATCCGAGACACATGTCTCTCAAAAAATCAGTAGCAAATAAAACCTAGGCATCTACTATGGTGGGTTATGCTCCCTATAGCAAACCACCACTCGTGCAAACTGTCTCAAAACTCGGTGCATTCTAGGTATCACCCCTACTGTATGTATCTAATACTCCAAAGGGACCTCTTTTATCCCCCTGTAATTTGAGATCCCCTTTGTCAGGCCTCAAGGTTACGGGCTACTGCCTACACTGAATTACTAGCTGGAGGAACCAAGGCCAGCTCTTGGATGACTTGTGGTTCCCTCCGTGCCTCCCAAGCCAATCCAATAGGTCGTTTTGGTCCCACATCTGCAGTAACATAAGATACATCATTAAGACATATGCTTGAAAAATTCAAAAACATCATAAAAGACAAAATCCAAAAAAAATAGTGTGGTCAAGTGTTTACCTCCATCATCCCACTGCTCGCCAGCAGGCAGCATCATGTCAGGGTCCCCACTAAAATCCATACCTGCATATGGCCAATCCTCGACGAAGATCGTCTGATGACTCAACCACTCCCGGAAAGTGTCCCCCACGACACTGGTTGACTGCCACCCCCTCGCGGCATGACATATGCCCAGTGAGTGATCTGGTTCTCCCATGGTCTTGGATCATCCAAATCCATATACTGTAACTGAAGTGACAGGACTCACTCCAGCATGAGCGGAATCAAAATAGACCCGTAACGAAACTGCTTCGTTTCCCCATGACGGCATTTGGTAAGCTGCCTCTTCATGTTGGTGGTCACTGCCTTTACCCAGTTGTAAATGGTCGGGTTGAGGCACTCAAGAGCCAACCGGAGGTGGGTCTTTGTTGCTTCATGATGGGCTTGAGAGCCCGCTACTCTTGTCACCATAAATAGAACCGAACAAAGAATCAGGTCCTCTATTGTTAGAATCGCCAATTTCCCGCTAGTAGCTGATTCACGTGCCCTTGGGCACACTCGAGCTATCAGCATGTCCAGTGATTCTCCACCAATTCATTAGCCCTCTAAAATCGACCTCTCACTGCGACAGGATAATCCAGTCAAGAAGTAGATGTCTGTGGCATCAAATCAATGTCTTTCCCCCAGATGACAAACTTTCCATTCGTTAGGTTCCAAGCACAGATTAGTAGCTCTAACAAATTGGGTTGGACCCAAAGATGCAGAGTGAGGAAGAATTTTAGTAACCTACAAGCACGCAAAGCATTTCAGCACCCAACATCAACAAATGCTTATTCGTCGTTAACATCGTGACTTCTTTCTTGCCAAACAAATTCCATCCTGTCTTGCGTCGGAGGAGAAATGAATTAGAATTCTTTTCATAAACTTAAATCCATGAATTATAAAAAATTTCAACTTCACAGCACCATCGCGACTGTTTTTAAAAAAGTGGCGACGGTGCGAAGACAATAGTTCATTTTTCCCGAGATCGTTGCAGGAGTACATCAATATCTCACGACGATCGCAAAGGTGGTACATATTATCACGCTTGGTCGTCACTAACCCAAGCGGCTTTCTCGCGACGACCAAGAGGGGAACCCAGACTTAGAAATCCACCTTAAACCACCTATCCAATGTCAAAATTGCATAAAAAAACTACTAAAATGTAGCGCAAAGTAGAATGTACTTACTTGGAAAAGTTTTTAGGATGAATTGTGGATGGATGGTACCGGAATTAGCTCGAAGAAGTCATTCAAGCTGGTGCTCCAAATGCCCAAGGTAAAATGTGCAATGTGAATGGTAAAAATGAATTACCCCCCACCCCTTTTTATAGTATTTTTTTGAAAAAAATAAAAAATTATACTTTAGGATGTGGGTTTTTTCCATTTATATTGAATTTTTTATTAAGGTTTGTTGGGTTTAGGCCATAGTTTCCACATATGTGATTTTTTTATGTTGAATGGGTCTTACATTTGATGTCTCTTGTGTACAACTACAGGTGGCGAGGTTATGTCCTACTTTGGTCCATTTTTTTCAAAGTCCTCTTTAAGCTCTTTTTGGACTTTAAAGACAAAAATATTGCCAAATTATTCCTTTTGACTCGTTAAACAAAATAAGAGGTGGTCCACTTTAAACTCTTTTCCAACCGTATAAATGCGAGAATATTGCCAGATTTTTGTCGTTTCAAGTCTAATATCGGTTACGAAATGATGTGTCTTCGATCACTTTCCTACTCTTTTGGATCGATGTCACTAGTTACGAAAAGTACTCCTTGGTCGTAATGATCAAGCAGTTCTCTCGAGTATTGTGTTATCCTTTTTCGGGCTCGATGGACACAAATCTACGAAAAAGGACCCCCCTAGAGTTTTCTTTTCCGTTTCTTTTTCAAACTCCCTAAACATGAAAAAGTCTTTGAGTTTTACCTATGTTGCACTCGTTAAACCTTGAGGACATTGGACTCGACACCATGACGAGACTCGTGCTTCTCCTCCCTAGGGCTCGTTAAATAATTACTAAGTTGGATTCGACCGAAGGTTGAACTTATATTACAAACGTATGTTATCCCCTTCAAGCTTGTTTTAAAAAATAATTGGGGTACTCGCTAGAAATGGTGGGGGAAAATTTGGAAATCATCATTGATTATCTATGGCAGCTAGTCACTCTTAAACATTGACACCTTTTGCCTCTTATCGGGTTGGGATATCCATACATCATCATTTGGCCTTCTGAGGGTTTGGGTTGTCATTTTGCCTCGTTCCATCTGATCCACGTTGCTTCCATCAAGCCTCTGATCCCTCGGTATCAAAATTATATCGCATTCCGAAGTCGTGTCGCCGTTCTGTTCAAGAGTATAATCCTTCTGCAGTTTACACCCTTACCTCCTCTTTTGATACTTTGTCTCACCATATACTACTTATTCCTTATCTCGTGTCATTGATGGGGGAAATATCATGGCCCTCCTGCGACGGATCATCTCCTGTCAACATCAGCTCATTATCCAGGAGATTGATCTAGGGATCCCTTTTAGTACCTTGGACCTTGCATGCCTCAATGATAAGTTCTTCATGCCCGACGACAGACTTTCTTCATTGGTATTTGATTGGGTGATTCCACAAGTGTTCGACTTCAACTCATTTTTCACACTTAGTGGATTGTATTAGGTAGTACCTTGAGAACCTTCGACATTATTTGTGGTTTCTCTCATGCTTGTTAACAGTTTAAATCATTGGCCGGTAATCAAGTGACTTTCTATCATGTTTGACTTCAGCACATCTATTCGCATGATAGAACTTGTACTATGATCGGTTGGGTTTCAAGACCCCGAACTAATATTACATATGTTCGGGTTGCATGGATTGGTTCGTGATTGCATATATGACACATTGATGGATGGCTGCGACCATGCCTGAGTCTTCATGGATAGTTGCGACCATACCTTTGTCATTATTATGGTCTTATCGACAGGGTGGCTGCATCCATACCACATACCAAGTTTCATATGTCCTATGCATGGCTGTGCCCATGCCTAGACTATACGTACTTCACTATTACGGATATCAGTTGTACTTGCAAGATCTTCAAGATGGTTCTAGTTCAGACAGTTTCATAAAGCATTTCACCCTTCCTACTCTCTCGAGCTTCACGCTTTGGGGGCATCTATTACACAGTAATTTGTCACTATCCTGATTTTAGTCCTTCTACTGTGTCATGTTTCAAATCAACATGTTCATATCTTCCCATTGATGCAAGAAGATTAAGAAAATTCTCTCTGTTGCTGCAAATGACCCTTATTCCTTAAGTTTTTGCCTCTTTACTAATGAATCATTAATATGCACGACGTTCGCATGTTCATAACGGTTTCATTGCGACTCCATCACCGAAGAACATTTGTTTCCCGCAACGGTCGGATTTCTAGACCCATCATGAGGTAATGAGTTGTGTCTTGCGATGATGAGTCTGCGTGCATTGTTTCCCTGCAATGTAGTCATGAGTAATCATTTTGTGTTCCGCGACGATCTATATTGGGAAAATTCGTTCCAATAGTCAGCCTTTTGGATGTCTCTAGACCTAGTTGTTTGCATAGTTTATGTTGCCCTTTCTCCTCTGGCATAGAAGTTTTGTCATTTGTGTTACCTTCCTTGAGGATGAGCTCTCTCTTCCACATTTCATGGGGACTCCTCCTCCTATTAAAGCACTCACCTTTGATGTGATCAGCGAGTTGGTAATTCCTTTGATGGAGTAGTGTTGTTAGTGCATTTGAGTTTGATAGATAGCTGGTGTGGGTGTGACAAGTGTGGGATTGTTGATAGCTTGTGGAAGGTTGTGAAGTGCCCTTAACTTTATGTAAAAGCTTATGAGTGAGAGAGAGACATTGTATGTTGGGAGATCTATCTTCAAAGAGTGAATGATTGAGAAACATACTCGTTGGATCCTCTGAGAAGGCTTCTGATGTCAAGACTCGGTTGTAAGCTTGCTCTCATTTTATTATTAATACAATCAATGATGTTTTCCTATGTCTTGTATGTAATTTACTTGATAGCTCGTGACTTCTTGACTTTGTGAGTAAATAGATCATTGTTTTTATCCAGTTATGTGCTTTTTTGTATTTTTTTTGCATTATTTCAGGTTGATCACTCATTGAGGAGAAGGAAACAGAAGCTGGAGCAGTGCAACGAAACTTCACTAACCATCGGTTGAGGTAGGCCTCCAACAATGACTGTTTAAGGAAATCTATTGTTGATTTGTCTTTGATGTGACTAGACACACTCTAGGGCTAGAGGGGTTGCCTCTGTCTGTAGAGGGAACACTTTCCTGCATCACAATGTTGGTTGCCTTTCACTTTTTCACTCACTCTTTCTCTGTGCACATAAAAAACATTATTATTCATTTGTTCCAAAGGTCTCGGTTTTGTAACCTGAGCACTTTGATACCACTTTCCACAGCTCCAGTTATTATATTAATTACAAAAGTAAAAGTAGCAATAATCAAATAAATATATTCGAATTGGAATAGTTGCAATGTATTAAACATCCATGTATTACACTTGGGATATATAAATTACTGGATGTGTTGTGAGTACATGATTATATACAACTTGATTTTTACACATGTTGGTGATTAATGATTTGTCCTTTTAGATTATGCGACTATAGTCTAATGGCTAACTCTTCGATTCCTCCAAGCGTCAGTGGGAACAAGGTTCTAGGCCCCTCCTGTTGCTTTCTAGTTGTTTAACACTTCCTCGAGGAGGTCACCCCATCGATGGTTCACCATGCAGCTACTCCATTAGACGGTGAAGACTATTTCCCTTAAACCCTTTGACAGTCACATTATTGGGCGCTTTTGGCATTTCCCTTTCGGTGTGACAGAGTATTCTAGTTCTAGTCCATGGCATCCAACATTCATACTAGTTCATTTCTATTGCTCTATTCTATTGATGAAGTCTCTCCTGCTCTGTCATAGCTCCACTATGACAGCTTATTGGCCAGTTAGTTCCGCAGAGATGCTTCTGGCACTTGCTACCCCTAGGGGATTTCTTTGTCAAATTATTCCATCTTAGGTATTGGGTTTTCATGAACAAACTTGTATATTATTTTTGCAACTAAATTCATAGTCTTTTGGTTTGATAATTGGTTCTCATGGTTTTTGGATAGGTTTCGTTGGAGGCTTCCATATGGCAAGGGTATGATTGCTAGAAACCAAAACCCTTCCTCCTTATGCCAGTTCACAGATTGCGGTGTCAATACTTTGTCCAGCCTCCGAGAAAAGTGAATGGTTGTCTTGAAAGTTCTTGGAATTTAAAGCTTCAGAACCCTGACGGTTTATCATCTTATCATGTCGGCTTATACCATATCTCTTTGTTCATTCATAGTTAAGTAATAGGTGTACTGAAGTCTACAAATAGATGCCCTGGTGGCACCATATTTCTATGTACTGAACATAATGCGATCGCTAATCTAAATTATTATTTTGGGTTTACAACCCCAGTTGGTGTACAAATTTTCTTTGTAATTTATTTTGTATTTTAACCTTTAAATCAATGAATGAAAGATTAATTTTGTAGCGAGGTTTCTATATTGGGTGAAACTCTGTTATGACAAAATCTTTGTGTCCTGTGTAATGATATGGTTTATATGTATTTGAGGAGTCCAGTTTCCTTCTATAGCACAAGTCTATTCTTTTATAATCTCTTATGAGATTTTGTCTTGGGCTAGCTTGTCTTTCTCTAGTAATAAGAGGGCAACAACTGATTTTCCATTTTCATGGATTAGTTTATATTTCATACTGTTCATATCACATTCATTTTGTTAAGAAGTTGGGGTTTTTAAATCGTACCCCAACTTGAAAGCAGTGTATATATATTCCTTTGATAATTTTCTCGATACATATTTTGATAGATTTTACCTATAAGCTACATACCTATTTTGAATGCAGAGTTTTGTCTCCCAAAATTTCTCATAATTTCAAATGATAAGACTTGTTCTTTGATATCTTGATAGTTCTGGTATTCCTTAAGATGTTTTTCAGTTGTACAGTTTTATTAAGCCTGATTTGGCTTTAAAGTTTGATCTACTATTCACGCTTGTATTTATAGCTAATGGGGTATAAGTGTTGAGACCCCACATCATTTATTTCCCTATCTGAGAAGTCTATGAATAATATTGTTCTTTCCCTCACTAGAACTACAATTTTCTTTTGCTCAAAAAAATTTCTAAACAGTTTTTGTCAGTTACTGAGGGTTTCTTGTTTTCTAATTCTTATTCTTAAAGATTGTATGTTATAACCCTAGGAGATGAACTCCTCCGAAAGGAAATTTATTACCTTTATTCACAGTTCTTATTATTTTTTTCCTTAAAAGCTTTCTAATCCATGTTAGATAACTAGCATGCTAACTAAATTCCTTTAATGATAATCTTTTGGACATTACTAAAATAGCACATCTGATTCTTTCAATAAAATACAAGTATTATATATAACAGTATATTCAACTTCCAAAAAATATAAGTACTTATTTGGTTTCTGTAGAAATATTGTTGACTGTTTGAATCAAGTGCAACTATATGTTGCAAAATTTCCTCTGAACCATGGGATTCACTTTCAAGCCAAAGTCTTTGCCCAAGCTATTACTCACATGCAGGATACTTTAAGACTAACAATCTTAGCATCACAACTATCTGGTCTTAACCAGACTTAGCTTTGGGACCCGTCTAACATATTAACAAGGAAACCTCTCCTTTTGTTCTTATTTTCTCATCTCAGGTACCAATATCCTCTTGATCCCTTCCTTGAGAATAAATCTTCAAGGAAGTAGTGAGGGATGGGTAACTGCCTATCCCAAATACCTGACATGCGAAAGTTATATGATTGTTATCATCCATATATTTGCTTTATGTATAACTTAATGAAAATATTAAATATCTAAATTTAAATAGTAATATCCACTTTGTTTAACTGTAATTAAATATTTACAATTGTTGGGGACGTCACACAACTACTTCAATAAGATTTTCCTAACCATATTTCAATCAAAATTACTTAGAAAGGCTACCAACAACCAAAAGTAAGCTAGTCAAATTAGGGATTTACGACATGTATTAACATGTACAAATTATGTTTAATAGTAAAATTGAAATAATTGCCTACTAGCATGACCACATTAATAAATGTGGTTTAGAAATGTCTATAAACATATATCAACCACATTTATTATTATTTATTTATAAATATTAATATTGACAATTTTATTAATATTTAAAAATTATGTATTATTATTATTATGATACAAGAAGGTGGAAGATGAAAAGAACTTCCTTTTAGATTGTGCAGCGCTTACACACATCCACTCTCAATTCTCTCTCATCAGCCACACCTCCAATCTTCTTGACTTATTAAGCTAGTGCCCAACCATAGCGATCTTGGAACCATGCCTAGAATTTCAAATCTCGTTTGCCCATCAAATTAAAATTTGACGACGTTTTGGTATTTTTCATGCCCTTCATTTTATGTTTTAGATAAATTTTTGAGTGTCAACCTCCCCTTATCTAGAAACTCTCTTTCAACTACTCCTGCATTTTAACTTCCTTTAATCCCCTCTGAGAGTGCCTTTTCTTCCTGTGTTAGCATATGTGTTTCATCATTCCTCCACTTGTTTTAATCTCCCTCTTAGAGTACCTTGTTTGTTCCTAAGTTAGTATATGTGTTTCCCCGTCGCATACAACCATACTCTTAAGATTTTATAAAGATTTTAAGCCTTTGGGTGTTAATAGCTTTGGGAGATAATAGCTTTAATTATGTACATAAATTTTGATATGTGAAATAAACTAAAGAAAACCATATAGTTAAGATGATGAGGATCTTCAACCACTAGTCTATGAGATAGAGTTATTTTTTTAAAATATCAAGAATCTAACTACTATCCCTTTTTATAATGTATTTAAATCCAATAACCAAGTACATATGAATTTATTAAACATATAATTACATGTTCAACTATTTCTTTATACCTTAGTTTCACCACATTTTCTTTACGAATGGGCACACACATCTTTATTTACTCACTGCATGGTTTATTTACTGAATTCTCACCAAGATCTCTTTATTTATACCAAGATAACTTATCCCTATAAGTTCACTTTTAACCAACTATGAACTATCTGAATAATAAATCCAGTAATGATAGCTATATATTTGTTAAAATATTTGTATATCCTTTCAACTAATTTTCTATCCATTACACATATTTGGAACAAATTATTCCTAAAACTATGAAGCTGAAAAATGTCGAGACTAAGTAAACTCTACAATCTACGAGGTAACCAACTCATCATCTCCATTTGAACATTGTTAACTAATCATTTTTATAATATCTTAAATATGAGAAAATGGTGTCCTCATCTTAAAAAATTAGATTCACATTAGTGTTTGTATTATACAGGAAATATACAACCCACCCTAACCAATTAGACAAAGCAATCCTTCCTATTAAGCATTATAATAAACAATATCATTACTTATTCTATTCATGTACTTAGTGCCAATTACATCCTCCAAATATAACTATATTAGAAGTGGTTGACAACCTAAATAGATACATTAAATAAATATGAGCTTGTAACATCTTCAATAATTATTTTTATTGTAAAAAAGGTTTCACTGAATATATATGTGTGTGTGTGTGTGTCAAAATGAGCAAGAGAAAGATATTTTTATAATATCTAATACATTTTTTTAAGCTGAAATGATATATTACTCCTTTCCTAAATTTTCTGGGAAAGAACAGACATGAGAGAAATTCATTTTGACAAGCTCGGGGATAATTTCATAGAAAATGGATAATGAGAAAGAAAGAAAAAAAATAACAAGTGAAGGAGATTGAAACTGATTGAAGAAAGAAACTTACTTGGTACTTGCAAACTCATAAATCTTGCATATTATGAAGTAAATGATGAGGGTAATTTTATTAGAAAGCTCCAACATTTTTTTCAGTGAGCTATCCTTGCGTTTCAAGAAAATATCATACTAGTGACAGTTTTGAATGAGTTTGAGGTCCACTTCTGCTTGCCCCTTCTGAGTTTTTTTTTTTTCGATTTGTTTGGAAAGGTGAGTAGTAATGGCGGACTACCTATTTCCAGTAGATCAGATCAAGAAGTTGAATGATAGTCTTCTCTTCCTTCACGCTAAACTTCCCCTTGATATTTGGCCTCGGAGAATTAGACCAATGCAATTTGCAACTCTTCTTGCATCTCAACAACCCAGCTTTCTCTGGTATAGCCCTCCAATTTCCATGGTCGTGCTCAGTATGTAAGTAACAAGCTTCTGATCTTCTGCCCTTCTTGAGCCCAATTTTTTCACAACAAAGAACCTGACCCATTATTTTTTGATTTGATGTGCCTTCTCATAAGCCTTACGCCCCTTTCTAATAAGGCAAAGATATTTTGGAATTAAATATGCAAAAACCCTTCACATCACCTGTTGTTCCTTGTCTTCTTTTATTTATGTTGCTTCAAAAGCCCACTACCCCTTCTGAGTGTTATACACACCAGAAAATGCATGTATATTTTTAGCCTTTTGCAATCACTCACTAGCACACAGTTTGATGGCTAAAGTCACTTTCTTGATGTAGACTGGTTGGTCGGTTCATGTAACACCTAGATTACAACCTAGTTGTTCGTAGTTGCCCAGGGTGAGATTTCCTTTCATAAAGTTCAAATCTATAAAAAAACAATATCCAGATAATTTTTTATACTATTCAAATCCAAGAAAGTGTGTGAGGTTTCAGCCTCATCTAACCCAGAGGTACTGTATGCATTTGCTTTATGACCCTAGGCCTAGTTTTACTTTGGTGTTTTTAACTTAAGACGAGTACTATAAATTTTGACAGGAAAATTTCCAAATTAAACATCAAAATGGCGGTTACTTATTTATGAGGCAAGTCAAATTTGACGGGTAAAAATTTACAGTAACTGTCAAATACGTCTTCAAATGCGAAATACGTCATGTGGGAAGTCAAATTCCAGGCCTACTTGGAGTGCTTCTTTCCCTACTCTTGGATCACAGAGACAAGATTTTAAAAAATGACAATTAGACTCTCTTTTTGTAAGATCCGATAAACCACATTGGTCCTAGTGGAAGTTAATCATCGTCATCATTATTATTAAGGAATATTAAATAACCCAAATTAAATAATATTGATATAATATATTAAGTATTATAATAATATATAATTAAAATATTAATAGTTTTAATTAATAATAGAATTAATTTTTTTTATTATTTTAAAATTATATATTATCTTATTATAATTATTAATTCATTATGATGTTAATTAATCAATAAATAAACATATAGATTAATTAAATATTACTATTAAAAATTTAAAAATTAAAAATTTTAGTTATAGAAATAATAATTATTCTAAATTATCAAAAATTAATAATTATTTATTAATTTAATTATTAACTATTTAATCAATTACGAATTGTTATTAATTAAAAATAAAACAATAATAATTATAATGGATATGGTTAATTAGGTTGTTTTTCCTATTAATCACAATTGATCTTTTGTAACTAAACATATTGGTCAAAAAAAAACTACTAAATAATAATAAAAAATAAGCTTGTCAAATTACTCATTAATTGGTAAAAATTAAGTTTAAGAGTAGAACTGAAATAATTACCTACTATTGATACACCTTCAGTATTTTTCATGCTTCCAACAAAACAATGAGGTGTTTTTCAACCAATTTCTGAATTACAATTCATGATTTCAATGAAAAAATCATTTAATTAAATTCAAGGGATAGGGTCATAAATTCCAATGTAACGTCAACTCATTTTGTTTCCTAAAGAAAATAGTGTCACCTAAATATATAAATTGGATTGGTCTTATTCTTTAGAGCTCTAAATTATAATTTGGATCGAAATGAGTCATTTGATCAATCTTATAAAACCCCCAAACCTATGGTTCCTTGAAATTATTTTTAGTTAACATGAACTCAACAAAACATGAAGTCTAACATACACTTTTCTAATGAAGTATAATAGAACCTCCCTATTATTATGAGGAGTTTTGTCAAATTCCATATATCATTGATCCATCTAAAATTTAATTAATAACTAAAGTCTTCATACTTTATTGGAATGTACTTTAATTGATTTGACAACATTAATCAATTCGATGGTTTATGAAAAGTTTAAACATCGTTTCTTTTGTGATTTTCAAATATTTCACCCTATGATATTTCAATCATTTCAATATTTTTATGCATTTGGTCCTATAAGAAGTTATATTATGAATTTCCCCATATACTTGCTTAGAAGGAATAATAATGTCATTAAGGGTATCAATAAGTGATATAATTATTGTGTATCTACCCCCAAATGTACCACTCAAACATCTCAAATTTTCCATCTTAGTAAGCATGATCTTAGCATTTTCGTCATTGGTTGGTGGGGCATTTAGTTGAGGATCATTTATGTTCTCTTGCATGTTTCTTTTAAGGTTGGGGTTTTTGTCTCTCCATCTTAATTCAAATTACAATTTCAACATGATGACAAATTTAAAGGACAAAGAATAATTACTGAATCAATAGCTCTTTTGAAGCTAACAACTTGCAAATTTAATACGGCATGGAAACTCCACCTCTCTACCAAATGTTGGATGAAAGATCTCAAGGATACAATTGAATGTTGAATATTTCCATTCAAATGACCTAGAAATGCACAAGTAAAAGGAAACATAAAATATCCCCAACAATGTGTTTTGACCATACTTAAAATAACTTCAAAACATCTTCTCAATTCCCATGCTTACCCTCCTGAGCCTATACGCATGCCCCTCTAGAAACCCTAACTTCTCCTCCTGTATATACATGCCCGTCTAGAAGTCCTAACTTCTCCTCCGGATATGCATGCCCCTCTAAATTCCCGTTTAATAAGATGTAAAACACATCTAGAAATGTTAACCTCCCCGTCATATTTCCATCCCTCTACAATATTCTCTAAATAATTTACCCATGATTTACCATGATTCAAAAAGTTTATGTAAAAATAAAAAAAATCATTATATATCTTAAAAAACCTAAAATGTAATCAAATCTACATATACCATAAAACACTATGATTGAAAGTGGTTTTATAATTTACATCTAAACCTCACATTCAATAAACACTTCCTTATTGCATATTAGAGTTTAACCATTACATCTAACCCATGGTTAATATATGCTAAAATATACACCACTCAATTGAAATGTACCTTTTATCAAGGGAAAGGTGTTGAACAATTTTAGGAGGTTATGAAAAAATCGCACAACTTCTCTTTCGCTAACTTCAAATCTTTCATGGATTGAAAACCCATGCCATCACTATATATGTAAAGGATTTGCTTTCTATAAAAAGTGATGTTATAAAGTTCCCATTATTCACTCATAGTGTCTCAACCAATTATCCACATATGATGCCTTTTTCTTGCCCTTGATGATGCCACTCAACCATCTCAAATTTCGTCTCATAAAGAAATTGACATTTCTATCATTGCGTGGTGTGTTGTTTTGTTTGGTCGAATTTCATTTAGATTTTGTTCCATGCTGCGTTCAAAGTCATATTAGCATTTTTATCATTTCCTGGTCGGGGTATTTTGTTGAATTTCATTTAGATTCTATTTCATTCTTTGTTCGAATTCAGGATGATGACTCCGTCTGAATCATCAGTCTGCTACACAAACGATTGTTTGTCCTATGTACATGAAAATTAATTTATAAAGCTAAGCATGGGAATGCCCGCCTCAGCTAGATCATGAAAAGTATTATGAAAATAATTTATTGTATTGTATCTTATCACAGATCGCCTCGCGACTCGAAAAAACTTCAGATCCTCATGATAAAGCGTTTCACCCGACATCAAAAGATTAACGACCTCATGCTTTAGGGGGCAATTGTTATAGACATTTTTGGGCACTGCAACCCCAATCCTAAATGTCCATAAACTAAGGGCTCCTAAGTCCCTAGAAGTGTTGTGTCACTCCCTAAAGGAACAAGTTCAGCTGATTACATCATCTCCCAGAAGTTCTCCACAGAAAACTACTCAGAACTGGTCAAAACTGGACCATACAGAATGCCCAGTGTAGAGGGTGCGATGCATATCACCTGCTCAGTGTAAAGGGTGCGATGCATACTGGAAAGCCCTTCTGTAGGGTGCGATGGGCGAGAATGAACAAATGGCAGAGACAGTTTGCGAAGTGGAGGATCATAGAATCTTTCAGAAACTTCTCCTTTGACACTTGACTCTCTGAATTCGCCTAGGGATGAGTAAGAGATCATCAATCTCCAAGTGGAATCAAGAACTATCAGAGAGAGGACACTAATCAAAAACCCAGAAGCTGACTCGCCCCTCTGCAATCATCTATATATGGATCCCTCATCACAGAGATCCAGAGGCTGGAATCTTGTATCTTGTAAAGAAGTGTTGTTGGTTTCCTAGTGTAACATCACAGTGTTGGGTGATCTAAGCTTTACATGAGGTGAAGAAGGGCTTTCTTGCTGGAGGATGATGTTGGGTCAGAACAATTGGTTGTAATC
>APFE031128526.1:104365-116253 GCA_000404065.3 Pinus taeda
GAATGTAGCCTATTTAAATGGGGGAACTAAACCGGAATAGATCCATCTTTACTTTGGATCTACTAACCCGCGAGAGATTGTGTTGCCAGGTTTTTGAAATCCCTCCCTCTCTGTACAAATAAAAACTACACTGCAATATTGGGCCAATGAATGACTACAATGCCATATTTAGCTTCTTTAGCTTCCATATACAATTCTCCTTGATATTAGAGTGTCTGTCATGCATTTTTCTTTGGCTTCTATGGCAAGTATTTCCATCTTAATACAATTATATTTTATACTACGTTTGGTCCTGCATTATTCGTTTGTTTCTATAGTACTTCAAGTATTTGTATCTTAATGCAATTCTATTTTATATTTAGCCTTGTATTATTCTTATTTTCATGATGTATTTTGTGATTCTAATGTCCTTTCAGTTATCTCTTTCCTATGGTGGTGTTGGATGTCGAGGAACACTTGATGACCGACATGCTTTATGCTCTGCAAAATGTCAGGGATTTTCTTAGTGGCATATAGAAAGATCAGAAAAAAAGGATTTATCGCTATGCTTTGGATAATTATCCATGCCTTTGCCAGACTGCCATTTAGATGTTTATCAATGCCATATTTGAAATTTCAGTAGAGCTTGATGCATTGAATCTATTTGTCTTTAGTGGGATATTAAACCAGCTGAATTTTGAGTAGTGGGTTATGTAAAACATTGAGCTTTGTTTTGTATTTGTTGTAAAAAATTGGACTGGACTTTTATATGTTTGAAATTTCAGTAGAGCTTGATGCATTGAATCCATTTGTCTTTAGTGGGATATTAAACCAAACAAATTCTGGGTAGTGGGTTATGTAAAAAATTGAGCTTTGTTTTGTATTTGCTGTAAAAAATTGGACTGGACTTTCAACAATGGTTTATGCAGTAAATAGCATTAGACTGTTGGGTTTTGTCTGAAATGAGGTTGAACACAACTTCTTGTCTGCAAATTCGGTTGTTGGGCGAGCCACCAAAAGGGTCGTTGTATCCAACCGAGAAATCATGCATGTTATGTTTTTGGTTTGAAAATTATTTCACAACTATTGTTCTTTTATTGTACAATTTGAAATTAGATAAAACTTGTACAAATAAATTTTAAAAGTCATATGATGGACAGTGTAAAAATAAAAACATCATAAAAAAATTCCTTGACAGTTAGGGTCACCCGTCAAATTTAACCCCAGGACCCAGTTATTATTATGTGTTTAAAATTTAAATATAATTTGTTTTCATTATGAGATGTAAAAAGTGTTTCCTTAAAGGAGGTAATTCTCAAGGAGGAAGTTGTCCTCTTGAGGTGGAAAGACTGGAAAGCAACCCTAACTACCTCCCCTAACTGGAAAAGTTTCCAGAGAAAAGGAGGGGAGGAGAGGAAAAATCTGTGCTGTAGTGACAGGCAGAGAAAAGGAAAAGAATCCAATAAGGAAAGAAAGGTGGCTAAGTCTGGTGATAACCAAATAGCCCTACTCGCTGTACGAGCAAGTTATGGAAGACTTTTGTCTAGCAAGAAGCAACGGGGAGATTCTGATCTCGAAAGACGAATCTCATGGACGGGCGGTTGAATTGTAGCAAACCCAGGATTGCGTGACTATCAGAAAGATCTTAACAGTCATCAATTCCAGGTATGTAAAAGAATCCCTTGGAACATAATAGCTGGTAAATTTTTGTATTAAAATACATTTCTACTATAGGAGGGTATGGAGGGTTCCCTTTTACAGTGACCGTAGGGTGATATAGTTGTCTTCCTCAAGAACTATTCTTACTGTGGCACGAGATAGTGGATGTGAAGAGTTTTCCCTTATAATAAAATTAGGCGATAACCATGGGCAAAATCTACAGGGACTGACAATAAAATATATATAAATATAAGGTTAGAAAATTCAAGAAATTACACCAAAATCTGAAAGGCAAGAGGTCGACCCTAAAAATGAGCAAAAAGAAAACTTCCACAATAGATATTAGTTTGAATGTTTAAAAGATAACCTCTTAAGCACGTTTATATGCAAGAGAAAGTGGTAAGATTTAAGGAATAGAGTATAGGGACTTAATGCATGGTTAGTAGAACAACCATCTACAAGAATCTGAGGAAAAATTGAAGTGGCAGAGATAGTATTTGTAAGGGTTTCATTTATTTAAAAAAATATACAGAACCCTTGTCTTTCTTTCCATTTGCAAGCATCCATGACTGTAATTGATAGCAAGGCAAAGATATATCCATGTATATATAACAAAAGAATGAACTTGCATTTAACCAACCATATGATGGTAGATATTCCTGCTGCCGCTACAATAACCATTTAACTAGACCTCTAAGGAGTGATATTAAGTTTAGAAAAAAAAATATAAAATTGTAAAAACTATTCACATGGTAGCCTAACTGAATGCCAGGGCTAGTCCCGAAGGTGAATGTCGTCATGCATTGGCCAAACAGAGAACCAGCTCCCATGCGGGAGGCGGCCTATACAAAATGCGAAAAGAGAAAATCTAACACGTGAAACCAATACAGTGGTGCTTCATAGTGCAAAATTGTGCATTAACAAAAGAGAATTACAATGAAATATCCACAGATAAGCCGCCATAATTCCAAAAACCTAGAGAACAAAGCTCAAAAAAAAATGTTAGAAGAGATGACACACTGCACAACAAGGGTTAGGCAAACACATTTAGATTTAGCATACAGTATGGTTGTGAAGGTTATATCTTAAACTCGGAAAATGGAGATACAAAAAAACTCTGCACTGTATTAATAAACTGTAACAAAACATGAGGTATCCACCAGGGTTATACCCTATGTTGTCTCCATAAATAAAAATTAATTACATAACAATTCAAGAGAAGCCCGAAGGCATATCATTATTTAAAAACACCAAAATATCCAGGGCCTCAGTTCGGCATAGCTACATCGAGGACAAGTTTCCCTGAAACTGGGAGGGTGCAGGGCACTCTTGTATGGCATAAGAGTTCGCCATCTCTCTGTGTCAAACAACGAAGAAGTAGACCTAAGGTCTTGGGCCGCTTGGCCATTTCTAAAATTAAAAAGAAAAACCATTCTATTTACCATTTGAGGAGTGAGTACTGTCAACCAAGCTTGCAATCGACCACAACAAGGGTGCTGCTATTAGGGACATACCTGTTAGGAAAATTAGGAGCCGAAGGAACTCGAGAGGCCGAGTAGCATCAACTAGACTCAATGAGCAAATGCTGGAGGTCGGCAGCACCATTCTCAACCAAGGAACAAGCCATGTAAGAAAGCCCATTAGATGATTTGAGCAATAATTCAATCAAAATCCTATAAGGGGCCAAGATAAGAAAACGAATCATTTAAAAAAAAAAATTAATTAACTGCATGGCACAACACTTTTAAGAATACCAAGCTATAATAACCAAGGTAGATTCCAGGTTGTTGCTCGGCAAAATGAAGGACCAATGGCATCTACATAGTGCAAAGGAGTTTTGGATGGGTTCATAGCAAGCAAGTCGGAGTTGTTGTAGGTTACTGGGAAAATTGTTTTGGAAACCTTGTATCTACGAATAAACCAAGGAGAAGCCAACTGTTACAGTACAACCCTTGGATGGGCAACAGATCATCCAAGTCATTGATGAGGGTGGTAAGATCGAGGGTGCAAATTCCAGGGGTACCCGGACCTCACCCCTTCACAACCGGCAGAATTAAATTATGAAGCTAATTGTTATGAGCTGGCAGTGCCAGTAGTAAACCCCCGTCATATCCACTAACACCAAAAAATATTTTCTGATAACGTAAAATGAGAATACATTACCCTTAAATTTTTAAGTTGAAAAAATGAGACCCGGGAAATTAACATCAATAACAAGTAATCCTATTCATGCATGCTAGGATTAATATAAAAATTAACATTGAGTAAAAAAAAATTACTATCCTGTAGATGGGTGTATTACAAGTGGTATCTGAGCTTAGTAACAAAAATGGTGGCCTTTGGGAACTGGAAACTGGAAACTGCTAGACAGATAAAGTACATACAATTTATTTTCGACTCTATTGAGCAGTTAAAGGAAAAAAAAACAGTTCATGCTTG
This sequence comes from Pinus taeda, assembly GCA_000404065.3. Classification (NCBI taxonomy): domain Eukaryota; kingdom Viridiplantae; phylum Streptophyta; class Pinopsida; order Pinales; family Pinaceae; genus Pinus; species Pinus taeda. Next base: position 108,443 of record APFE031128526.1, read on the forward strand.
ACCCTTCTTCTATCATTTTTTTAGGTTAAGTACAGTAAAAGCAGAAAGCTGATAATATGAGAAGAGCACACAGTACGTCATGCAGGTTTGTGGTGGGGCAGGGCCCTGTAGATGGTCCTAAATATAACCCCGAATTATGGGTATAGCTTGGAGAGGAGACTCGCAACACAAATCTACCAATTTTGGAGACGGTACAAGAGTTAAAAAATGAAATGGCCCGATTACGGGAGGACAACGCAAGGTTAACTATGGAAAATGAGAGGATTATAAAAAGCATATTCGATAAACAGAATCAGCATCCACCGAATCCCAGTGCCGAGCAGCAAAGAATGTCAGAAGAATAGAATCACCACACAGAACACGAAGAGTCAGAAGGATGGGAGGAGGAATGATCTGACAATGCTTCCGAACAACAGACATAAAAAAGGCAACGAGTAGAGTTGCAAGGAAAATTCCATAAGATCAAACTGCCACACTTTGACAGAGAACGGGAGGAAGCCGCTGAGGCATGGTTGATTAATATGAACAAATATTTCTAGCTATATGAATACGATCCCAACCTTAAGGCACAGTTGGCCATATTCCAATTATAGGGAAAGACTACCCTGTGGTGGGAAGATGTTAAGATGGTAAGAGGAGTAAGTGAAGAGAACATCACTTGGGAGAAATTTGAAAGATACTTCAAGGAAAAGTACCTGACTGAGTGCTTCTATGACGAGAAGGCTAGGGAATTCCATGACCTGTGGTTGGGACAACATACTATGGATGAATTTATCACTCGTTTTACTTCATTGATCTGTTATGTGCCTTATATTCTTGAGGAAAAGGCTAAAGTAAAGAGGTTTGTCAGTAGTCTATCTTTGAGTATGAGGGAAAGAATTGAATTTGACAACCCAAAGACAATGGACGAGGCTATACGTAAAGCTCAAATCTGCTACCAGCAAAACAAGCAAAAGGGAGAAATTCTGGGTAAGAAATGGGTCGATAAGAACAGCAGCAAGCTCGCTGGTAATACTAAAGGAAATCGTGGTGGAGGTAACAAAGGATACACCAAGGGACAAAACAACAGAAAAATGTAGAAGAATCCGCTCCAATTAAAACCCCCCAATGAGTCTGGAACCACTAAATAGCCTAGGAAAATAAACAACGAAGGGATAGCAAGGCCTCCAGTGCAATGTTGGGCTTGTGGTGGACCCCATTACATGAAAACCTGTCCTCAACGAAAAGGAACCGAACAGGTTTCCAAAGTCTACGAAGCATCTATAGTTGGCGATATAGGATAGAGCCTACCAAGGATTAATGCTGCTCTTGAGATTTGTGAGGTGGAGTACCAACCGACCATGGTGGAATTTGAAGGTAAACTCTTAGACCTTGTTGTAACTATTTTAATTGACCCTGGTGCAACATTAAGTTATATTAGTCCTAGAATTTTGGAGCATTGTAAGTTGCAACCTGTTAAGTTTAAGGACCTTTGGCTAGTTCAGTTAGCAATAGGGGAAAAAAGACAGGTAAATGCTAAGGTCAAAAACTGCCCTTTAAAAATAGCAGGACAGTCAGTTACAACAGATTTAAATGTGCTTCCTCTTGGATCGTACGATATATTGATTGGTATGGACTGGTTAGAAAAACACTGATCCATAATTAATTGTAAAATCAAGACTATCAGTTATAAGGATGAGCTTGGCATAAAGCAAGAGATGCAGGGAATTAAGCGGCCAGTGCAAATTCAGCCCATAACAGCCTCCCAGTTAACAAAATGCATTAGGAAAGGATGTCAGATTTATGCAATCCAAGTGGGTTATGCCAACTCAAAAGATAAAACAACCACGTTGGAAAATATTCCTGTAGTTCAAGATTTTGTTGATGTGTTTCCGGAAGAGATCCCCAACCTACCGCCCAAAAGAGACATAGATTTTACCATCAAATTGGTGTGAGGAGCAGCCCCAGTGTCCCGAGCACCCTACAGAATGAGCATACGAGAATTAACGGAGGTAAAAATGCAATTCCAGGAGCTGTTGGACAAAAGCTACATTCGCCCCAGTGTGTCATCCTGGGGAGCCCGAGTGTTGTTAGATAAGAAGAAATATGGGACTCTTCACATGTGTATGGATTATTACCACCTGAACAAACTGACGGTCAAAAATAAGTATCCTCTACCCGTATTGATGAACTGTTTGACCAAGTAAAAGGGGAAAGAGTTTTCTCAAAGATCGACCTGTGATCAGGGTATCACCAAATCAGAATTAAAGAGGAAGACATAGCTAAGATAGCTTGTAGAACAAGATACGACCATTACGAGTTTATGGTGTTACCCTTTGGATTGACCAACGCCCTTGCAACTTTTATGTGTTTGATGAACAATGAATTCCATCAATATTTGGATAAGTTTGTGCTGATCTTTATTGATGATATACTCGTTTATTCTCGAACTATGGAGGAGCACCAGGAGCACCCCAGGATAGTATTGCAAACCCTCTAGGAGCACAAATTATATGCCAAGTTCAGAAAATGTGATTTCTTCAAGGAGAAAGTACAATATTTGGGGCATATAATCACCAAAGAAGGAATCGTCGTGGATCCCGAAAAAATAAGGACCATAATGGAATGGCTGGTGCCCAAAGATGTGGCAGACATTCGATCCTTCATGGGGTTAGCAGGCTATTACAGATGGTTTGTGGAAGGATTTTCGAGAGTAGCTTATCCCATCACTTCCTTAAAAAAAAAAGGAAGGGCCTTTAGGTGGACCCCTGAATGTCAAAGAAGTTTCGAGCAACTTAAATAATTGCTCAGTACCGCACCTATTTTAAGCATAGTTAATCCCAACAAAGATTATGTGGTGTGCACGGACGCAAGTAAAGAAGGAGTAGGAGGTGTGTTGATGCAGGAAGTGAAGGTAATAACTTACGAATCAAGAAAGTTAAAGGAGCATGATCAGAAATATTTAGCTTACGATCTAGAGTTGGCATCTATGATTCACACCTTGAAAATGTGGCGACATTATCTTATGGGAAGAAAATTTCTGTTATTGACAGATCAGCATAGTCTCACCAATTATTTTAGCCAGCCCACTCTAAATGCAAGGCAAGCACGGTGGGTGGATTTCCTAAGTGGTTTTGATTTTTAGATCAGGCATTTAAAGGGGAAGGAGGATCGGGTGGCAGACGCTTTGAGTCGGAAATTGCAATGATTATACGATATTTCTTGCAGTGAAGGGAAAAGCCTCTTCAAGGAAATGATTAAAAAGGCAGTCAAACAAGATGCTATTTATCAGCAAGTAAAACAACAAGTGCAGCAACCAACCAGCAAAGAAAAACAGCCGGATTATGCTTTGGATGCTGCTGGAATGTTGTATTATAAAGGAAGGTTGTACGTGCCCAATCAGAACAATATTAAAAATCTCATATTGGATGAGTATCATAAGAGTCATTACACTAGACACCCAGGATATGAAAAGATGATCACTGCACTTCAAAAAGAATATTGTTGGTTGGGTATGAAGAAAGATGTGGTTGGTTATTTGGCACGATGTCTAGAATGTCAGCAAAGTAAAGCAGAACACCAACATCCTACAGGTTTATTACAACCATTAGCCATCCTGGAATGGAAGTGGGAAACCATTTCTATGGACTTCATAACAGATTTTCCTATGTCAAGGAAGAATAATGACTCCATCATGGTGGCGGTGGACAAGTTAAGTAAGTCAGCACATTTTATACCGGTACAATCTACTTACAGAGCTGTGCAGGTCACCCATATTTTCATGCAAAATATATTCAGATTGCATGGGCTGTCATAGACAATAATCTCAGACCGTGATGTAAAATTTACATCGGTCTTTTGGAAAACATTGTTTGAAGAGTTGGGGACTCAGTTGAACTTCAGCACGGCTTATCACCCTCAAACTAATGGGAAAACTAAACGGGTGAACCAGATGTTGGAAGACATGTTAAGAGCATATGTGATGCAGCAACCATCTAAGTGGGAGGATTACCTACACTTGGTTGAGTTTGCGTACAATAATGGCTATCATACATCATTGCAGATGAGCCCATTTGAAGTATTATATGGGCGGAAGTGTCGCACCCCCTCAATTTGGGGTGGACCAGAAGACAGACTAATCCTAGGACCTGAAATGCTTGAGGAAATGGAGGAACTAGTTAAAAATATATGTGCTAATCTACAGGCAGCTCAAGATAGGCAAAAGAACTTTGCTGACTGGAAGAGGAGGTTTAAAGAGTATCAAGTCGGTGATCATGTGTACGTGAGAATTCGAGGAAAAAAGAGCACATTACAATGGAGCGGGTGCGCTAAGCTACCACCCTGATTTTGTGGACCCTTTCAGATCTTGGCTAGAATCTGGCCGGTAGCATACCAGCTCGCCTTGCCAAGTCGTATACGGGTCCACAACATTTTTCATGTTTCCGTATTTAAAAAATATTTTTACGCTCCTAAGCATGTAATCAGCTGGCAAGATATACAGGTAAGGAATAACCCGGTAGATAGAATTAAATGAGTTTCGTAAAGGAAAACTAAATTAGGATGTTGCATGTTGCAGGTAGAACTAGAAGGAGAAATCCAGGTTGAATCGTTGAGCATCCTTGACCGGAGAGAAGCAACGCTGCAGAAGCCGAATATTACCCATGTTAAAGTGCAGTGGCAGCACTTTGGGCCTGATGAAGCCACTTGGGAAGATGAAGAACTTATGAAAAGGACTTATCCAGGGTTGTTCATAGCTGAAAGACATCGGGACGATGTCCAATCTCAAGGGGAGAAGATGTAATGCCCTGGGATAAAAATGTAAATATTTGATTCACTGTGGTAAACATTAATTGAACCTGTTATTATTATCTGTTTAAAATTTAAATATAATTTGTTTTCATTATGAGATGTAAGAAGTGTTTCCTTAAAGGAGGTAATTCTCAAGAAGGAAGTTGTCCTCTTGAGGTGGAAATACAGTTGCTGGGAAAGCAACCCTAACTACCTCCCATAACTGGAAAACTTTCTAGAGAAAAGGAGGGGAGGAGAGGAAAAATCTGCGCTGTAGTGATAGACAGAGAAAAGGAAAAGAATCCAATAAGGAAAGAAAGCTGGCTAAGTCTGGTGATGACCAAATAGCCCTGCTCGCTATACGAGCAACTTGCGGAAGACTGTGGTCTAGCAAGAAGCAAGGGGGGAGAATCTGGTCTTGAAAGACGAATCTCATGGACGAGCGGTTGAATTGTAGCAAACCCAGGATTGGGTGACTATCAAAAAGGTCTTAACAGACAGCAATTCTAGGTATCTAAAAGAATCGCTTGGAACAGAATAGCTGGTAATTTTTTTATTGAAATACTTTTCTACTATAGAAGGGTATGGAGGGTTCCCTTTTATAGTAACTGTAGGGTGATATAGTTGTCTTCCTCAAGAACTATCCTTACTGTGGCATGAGAAAGCGGATGTGAAGAGTTTTCCCTTATAACAAAATTAGGTGATAACCGTGGGCAAAGTCTATAGGGACTAACAATAAAATATATATAAATATAACGTCGGAAAATTCAAGAAATTACAGTAGAATCTGAAAGGCAAGAGGCCGACCCTGAAAATGGCCAAAAAGAAAACTTACATAGTAGGCAGTAGTCTGAATGTTTAAAAGATAACCTCCTAAGCATGTTTATATGCAAGAGAACGTGGTAAGCTTTAAGGAATAGAGTATAGGGACTTAATGCATGGTTAGTAGAACAACCATCTACAAGAGTCTAAGGAAAAATTGAAGTGGCAGAGATAGTATTCGTAAGCGTTTCATTTATTAAAAAAAAATACAGAACCCTTGTCTTTCTTTCCATTCGCAAGCATCCATGATTGTAATTGATAGCAAGGCAAAGATATATCCATGTATATATAACAGAAGAATGAACTTGCGTTTAACCAACCATACGACGGTAGATATTCATGTTGCCGCTACAATAACCATTTAGCTAGACCTCTCAAGAGTGATATTAAGTTTAGAAAAGAAAAAATATAAAATTGTAAAAACTATTCGCACAGTAGGCTAGCCGAATTCCAGGGCTAGTCCCAAAGGTGAATGTCGTCATGCATTAAAGGATGGCCAAACAGACAACCAGCTCCCATGTGGGAGGCAGCCTATACAGAATGTGAAAAGGGAAAATCTAACACGCGAAACCAATACAGTGGTGCTTCATAGTGGAAAACTGTGCATTAACAAAAGAGAATTACAATGAAATATCCACAGATAAGCCGCCATAATTCCAAAACCCTAGAGAGCAAAGCTCAAAAAAGAATGTTACAATAGATCACGCACCACACGGCAGGGGTTAGGCGAACACATTTAGATTTAGCATACAGTATGGCCGCGAAGGCTATATCTTAAACTCGGAAAATGGAGATACACAACAACTCTGCACTATATTAATAAACTGTAACAAAACGAGAGGTATCCACCAGGGTTATACCCTGTGCTGTGTCCATAAATAAAAATTAATTACATAACAATTCAAGAGAAGCCCGAAGGCATATCATTATTTACAAACACCAAAATATCTAGGGCCTCAGTTTGACATAGCTACACCAAGGACACGTTTCCCTGAAACCGGAGGGTGCAAGGCACTCTTGTATGGCGTAAGAGGTCACCATCTCTCTTTGTCAAACAACGAAGAAGTAGATGTAAGGTCTTGGGCCGCTTGACCATTTCCAAATTTAAAAAGAGAAACCATTCTATTTACCATTCGAGGAGTGAGTATTGTCAACCAAGCTTACAATCGACCACAACAAGAGTGCTATTGTTAGGGACATACCTGTTAGGCAAATTAGGAGCCGGAGGAACTCGAGAGGCCGAATAGCATCGACCAGTCTCAATGAACAGATGTTGGAGGTTGGCACCACCATTCTTGACCATGGAACAAGTCAAGTAAGAAAACCCATTAGATGATTTAAGCAATAATTCAATTGAAATCTTGTAAGGGGGCAAGATAAGAAAACGAATCATTTAAAAAATAATTAATTAACTGCATGACACAACACTTACTAGAAGACCAAGCTGTAATAACCAAGGCAGATTCCAGGTTGGTGCTCAGCAAAATGAAGAACCGGTGGCATCTAAATAGCGCAAAGGAGTTCTGGACAAGTTCATAGCAGGCAAGTCGGAGCTGTTGCAGGTTACTGGGAAAATTGTTTTGGAAACCCCGCGCCTCTGAATAAACCAAGGAGAAGCCAATTGTTACAGCACAGCCCTTGGATGGGCAACGGATCATCCAAGCCGTTGATGAGGGTGGTAAGATCGAGGGCGCGAATTCCACAGGTACCCAAACCTCACGCCTTCACGTGATAGAACCGGCGGAATTAAATTCCAAAGCCAAGTGTTAAGAGCTAGTAGTGCCAATAGTAAACCCCCGTCATATCCACTAACACCGAAAAATCTTTTCCGATAACGTAAAAAGAGAATACGTTACCCTTAACTTTTCAGGTTGAAATAATGAGACCCAAAAAATTAACATCAATAACAAGTAATCCTATTCATGCACGCTAGGATTAATATAAAGATTAACATTATGTAGAAAAAAATTACTATCGTGTAGATGGGTGTATTACACTTGCTCAATCGAGTAATTCATCTGGTATAACCATTGAAATTCAGGGTAGGTTAATTTTGGACAACCCATGAAAGTTGGAGCAAAATAGATATTTTGGATCGGTGAGTCTAAAAGTTTGTGGTACTTTCCAATGAAATTAAGGGTAAGTTAAGTTTGGACAACCCATGAAAGTTGGAGTAAAATAGATATTTTGGATCGGTGAGTCAAAAAGTTGGGGGTATCTTC
>APFE031128530.1:1178-25031 GCA_000404065.3 Pinus taeda
AATTTGTTGTTCATGCTTGGTTGATTTACTGAAGTTGTTGTAGCTGAGATTTCTTCAAGTGTGCAAGGCAAGGGTGGAGGGCCCCCACACCAAGCTAAGTACACTTCTTGGTTCAATTTTCGTAGTTTTCATAGACTAGTTTTTGTTTCAAATGTATTTAGATGTGTGATTATTGCTGAATGAATATTGGTTTAATTCTAATCTACATATGAAGGGACACAAAGGAATTTAAGTTAAATTCTCCTTTTATTTGATCGTGAACAAAAACTGAATTTCATTCTCCATTTCTCATTTGAAGTTATTTCTGCATTTTTGGTTTGAAGCAATGGTGATTGTGATATAGTAGGATTGTGAAGAAGGACAATCTAGACATTGTTAGTTAGGAGCCTCTTCTTTTACATCTTCTGCATCATAAGCCATTGTTAATTAGTGCTCTTAGATTTATCTTCATGAAATTAGTATTGTAGGGAAGGACAACCTAGTTCTCCTAAGTTAGGAGCCTCTTCCCTCATATATTACATAAGAGAATTAGAAATTGTTAAAATAGGTTTATATTTGTAATATGTACTTCTTTAAATCTTCAACTTTATCTTCTAAACTTGATTACATCTCATGTCCATATACAGTGGATTTGCCTCCAATTTTTACAAACCCAAATTAATAATTAAATACCTGTGTTAATTTAGTCAATAAATTAGCTCAATAGGCACATCATTTTAGGAGAAGGGATTTCAGTTGACCCAGAAAAGGTGAAGGCCATAATGGATTGGCCTGTACCAAAAAAATGCCCATGAGGTACGTAGTTTTATGGGACTAGCTGGGTATTATCACGTGTTTATGGAAGGGTTTTCAAGGATTGCAAAACCCAACACCACATTACAACGAAAGGGGGTTAGGTATGAATGGACAAATGAATGTGACACTGCATTCAGAGAGTTGAAGAGGTTACTAACTAGTGCACCGTTCCTTCAAGTACTAGACATGAGAAAAGACTTCATTGTCTGCACTGCAGCTTTGATGCAAGGATTGAGTGTGGTATTGATGCAAGAAGGTGAATTAATAGCTTACACTTATAGAAAATTGAAGAATCATGGAGAGTTATATGCTACCCACAACTTATAATTGGCAATAGTGATGTTAGCCTTGAAGCTATGGAGACACTACCTCATTGGGAGAAGATTTCAGTTAAGAACAGATCATCAAAGCTTGAAGCATCTCTTCACTCAAAGGGATTTGAATGCTAGACAAAGGCAGTGGAGCAAATTCATGAGTGAGTATGATTTTGAAATCTCATACGCCAAGGGAAAGGAGAACATAGTGGTGGATGCGCTAAGCAGGAGGCCACAAACCTTCTTCCTAGTAGCCTTAAAGGTAAATTTAAGGGAGTGGATATTGGAGAAACTCTTTGAAGATAGCTGGTATCTAAAATTCATCTCAGCCATCTAGAATGGGAAAAATATAGAACAAAAGTTTGAGGGATATGTCCTTGAACCAGATGGGCTATTAAGATTCCAAGGGAGAATGTACGTACCTAAGGAAGGGGGTATAAGAGAAACCATCCTCGGAGAGTCTCATAGAGCACTCTATTGTGCACATCGTAGGGTAAAGAAGATGTACACAGATGCAAGGAAACTCTTCTTTTGGGCTGGCATGAAGCATGATATAGTCTAGTTTATCGCCAAATATCTTGAGTGTCAACGAGTGAAGGCTGATCATCACCATCTATTAGGACTCCTACAACCTCATGACATCCCTACATCTAAATGGGAAGTAATTTCCATGGATTTTGTGGTGGGTTTGACACTCACTTCATAGAGGCACAATTCTATATTGGTTATATTTGATAAATTGACCAAAAGTGCCCATTTCATCCTAGTAAGGGACACTTACGGTATTACGGATGTGGAGCGAGTGTTTGTAAATGAAGTTATTCGACTACATGGATTGCCTAGAAAGATCATTTCTGGTAGAGACTCCCAATTTAGATCTAGGTTTTGGACAACTATGCAGTCAACACTAGGGACTCAGTTGAACCTAAGCACTGCATATCATCCAGAAATAGATGGGCAGACTGAAAGAGTAAATTAGGTTCTATAGGACATGCTTAGGATGTACGTCATGAATAATTAGACTCAGTAGGAAAGGTACCTACCATTGGTAGAGTTTTCCTATAATAACAGTTATCATAGTTCAATCAAGATGCCTCCTTATCAAGCTCTATATGGAAGCCCTTGCAAGACGGTGTTGAGTTGGGAAAAGTTGGAGGACCGAGTGATAGTTGGCCCGGAATTAGTTCAAGAAATGGAGGAACATGTAAAGTAGGTTCGACAAAGGTTAAAGGAAGCATAAGATAGACATAAGAGTTATGCTGATACACATAGGATTGATCGCAGTTATGAAGTAGGGGATGAAGTTTTTATTCATATCTGGCCCAACAAAAGCACCATCCAGTTTGGGAAGGGGATGAAATTGTCACCTTGGTTCGTAGGACCTTTTAGGATCAAAGAGAAGATTGGACCAGTTGCCTATCGTCTTGCACTACCACCCCATTTGCATAAAACTCATGATGTTTTTCATGTATCTATTTTACGACATTATGCTTTTGATGAATCTCACAAACTGGATTGTCAGGAATTGTAGGTCTCGGACATGGAAACTATAATGGTAGAACCATTATGCATATTGGACCGTAGGATTAGATAGCTCAGACATCGCACGGTGGACCAAGTTAAGGTCCAATGGAACAAGTATAGCCCAGGATCTGCTACCTGGGAGGATGCAGAGACAATGTGTCATGACTGCCCCTCACTTTTTGAGCATCTATGATGCCCATTTTGACTTAGACAGCTACCTATGTTAAGGTTCTATTTTGTGATTCCATGTTATTTAATTATCAACATTATGTAATATTGATGCATTTGGTTTGACACGTAAAACTACTTATATGAATCAATTGATAGATTTGATATTGATGATAGAAATATTTGATGTATGGCCTACATGTATGACTCACTTAGTGATGGATTATCTAGTGCATAACTTATCAGAATTATTTTGGTTCATATATAGCTCAAGTGGATATGATTTATATAAATGAATGACTTATTGAATTTATGATTTACTTCTAGTGAGAATTCCCAAATTGACACATGGATACCATACCTAATAATGTGCTTATTATATGTCTTGTTGCTATATAAATGTATGAATGAGGGTTAACCCGCAGGGGGGAAAGAACTATATGATAGTTGAGATCTACTCTTCCATTGTGGGAAGGATGAGACATCTCATGAGGAAGGTATAATGTACATTATTCTACTATATTTTGTATCTACTTGATATGCAGTCTTATGACACGAGTAAAATGCAAATGACAGGTGGCGAGATGACCTGACCGGATTATTCGATGACAAGTCCAACCAGCTCTAGAGTGTGGTCTATATTAGAGTGTTGACGCTAGTTCTGAAGGAGGGGTCGAGGCATTTCCCACCGTGTATCCTCCAAAACCTGGAATCATGGGAGGGTAGTGGTGGACACACTCCCCTAGACATGTGATGATGATTTCTAGTTTCCTGCTGGGGAAGTTAGGTCGACATAGTTGACGCTTCCACCATGTCGGTTTTATCAGTGGTTAGTATGGTCATTGCCACTGATAAAGTAGTAGAGGACGGATAGGGTGGGCATGGAAGTAGGTCAGGATGGGTAGGGGGATATAAATAAGTTGGAGACTCTTTATGGAAAGTAATGTCATTTTCTGGCTTATCAAATTTTATTGCTATAACTCTCTCTAATTTTCTATGCTTTCGAACTCCTTGTATCGTTTCCTTCTAACTTCAAGATGAAGTTTTCTGAAGGAGGGGTGTATGTAATGCCCCAATTAAATCTTATCCTGCAAATTTATTAATGTTTACATTATCTAAAAATATTGAGAAATATTGGTCTAATATAAAATTCATGATTTCTATTATTCAAATTCCCAACTTACCTTCTCAAATTGAATCTTAGGAAGGATATGGTCTCCTTCCATTATTTCAAATAATATATATATTCATCTCACATTCCCCAATGTACCCTCACATTTACTAGGGAGAAGACATGGTCCTCTCCATTTAATTACATCTCACATTCCCCAATGTACCCTCACATTTATTAGGGAGAAGACATGGTCCTCTCCATATATATATATTCGTCTCACATTCCCAAATGTACTTTCAGATTTACTTGGGAGAAGAGAAGTCAACTATAAGTATGGATGATAATTTAATGACATTAATTAGAGGTGTTTGAGATGGATAAGAGAAGGAGGGTATAAAAGGGAATGGGGAAGGGAGAAAAGGGGATGTTGGGTCTTTCTTATGATTGTGGGGTTGGTTGTGATTTTAGGATTTGCCATGATTTTTTTGGAGACCTTAGGAACCTATGGAGGTTTCTTGGGTTGTTGAGAGGAGGGAAACATTGTTCATCTTGGTCTTGATCATTCATCTTGGACACACACACTACATCTATTTTGACTTGGGCTTGAAGGATTAAGGAACTTGTGAAGGTTTCCTGGGCTAGGGATTATTTCCTAGTTGGCTGGGAGGTAAATCCAGTTGGGTCCATCAAGAGAAGCGTTCAACAAGAGCATCAGGTCAAAGGCATCTACACCAACCACTCGTACGAGTATTTCTCTATAGATTACTCATACAAATTTATAAAATTGAAATTTTCACTATAAGTTATAAGAATTGGAATGTAAATGGTAAAATTTTCATTATTTAAAGGTCTTGTAAGAAAGTAAATTATTGCTTCTTATTACATTTAAATTCTAGAGAAATAACTCTATTAGAAGACCCTAGGATAGGGCTCTTACAATCTTCCCTCTCTAACTACATGGGAGTTAGAAGACCCTCTAGGTCTTCTAAATGAGAAGGAAGAATATGAAGTGTATCATACAACGTCCTACCCAATATTTACCCTAGATGTTGTTATAGCAGGGGCATGACCTAATGAAGATGTCCTCATTGACTAGATCCTTGAGAACCAACCGCTCAATACCATGCCTCTTGATGAGCTAGTGAAAGAATATGAGAGTAGTCCTTGGATTGAGTTATGCGCAGTTGACCCAAGTCCTTCCCATCTCAAAGTTGTAGAATTTTTCCCATCTATAACCTTTAAAATTATCCCCTCTTTCTTGTCCAATCACGAAGAGAAATTGTGCAATATGTTGAGAGAGAACTTAGATGCCTTTGCTTGGAACTGTAAAGAAATGAAAGGGGTGCATCCTCAACTTGTACTCATAACATATACATCAAGGAGGGATGAAAACCTGTGCTTAAACCTCAGAGGAGAATGAATCAAGCCCTCAATGAAATAATAAAGGAATAGTTACAAAATTTGCTCTATGCAGGGTTAATATACCCCATATTAGATAGTGAGAGGGTGTCCCCACTAGTTTTATTTCCAATGAAGAATGGGAAGTGGAGGATTTGTGTGGATTACAGGGAACTAAACAAGGTTGTTAGGGTCCTATAATTTATAGGATCAATGGATGATTATCTATTGATTTTATGTTATGAGATATTGTAAATAATGTTTTGTTCTGCAAATTATTTCCAAGAAAATAAAAACAAAAACAAAAATGAAAGCGGATACAAAAAAAGGATATATTAGTGTGTGTGTGAAAAAACAATAGAAATAAAAAATATGAAGAAATGAAAATAGCCCCAATAAGTGAGCTAGTTTAAATGCCACATGAATTAAAAAAAAGATATATTGAAAAAAAATCTGATGAAATACCCCTTAGAAAAAATAAATATGTGCAACTAGTCTAAATACCACATTAGATTGAAATAAATATGTTTATTTATTTAATCACAGTGTTTAAGTGAAATTATGTTAAAGGTTAATAAAGTTTTTTATACAACATGTTTGTTGTTTTGTAATAATATTCGGGCTAAAAACAAGGGTTTTGATTTAACCCACCCAAATCAACGAAGGGATATCACTTCGAAATCCACCCCCCCCCCCCCCACCCCACTGCTCTAATATTTTATCAAGGAGGGAGGGTCCAAAAAGTGGATTATCCCTTAACCATTTTTTTGACGTGGCACTCTGTCACTCACTTCATAACCCCCCACCTAAAACTACTTACTACTCACCTCCCCTCCAAAATCCACCTTTCCCCTCTTCCCGCCTAATTATAAGTGTTGACTTCATGCTTTCCTCTCCACTCCTCTCCCACCAAGTACCACCTCCACCCCACTTCACTACTACTAAGTGGAACATCCCATGCAACTCCGCTTACTCTGTTGTCACAACCCTTCCCTCTCCAATCCAACTCACTCCCACCACATGGGACATCCCTTACACCTTTCATTAATTGTTAACTAACCGTTAAGGGAGGTAATCATGCCAAAGTGTTTAACCCACTCCATTAAAAAATTTAATCTCAATGGTAAACAATTTCATTTCTAAATATATCCTCAACCAGTTCAGTTGGACCTTCCCTTTATTGTTCCAAGATACTTAACGACATAACCTATTACAATGACTAGTCAACAAGCAAACTGCCACAGTAACAAGTCACCAAACCACCAATCTTCATCCAACCAATTCCTAGGTAATTTTAGTATTCAAGCTCTTTCCTTTCAAGCAATGGCTTCTAAGTTTAAATCCAAATGCATAGTCGAAAACCCCCTTCTGCCCCCTATAATTGACACAGACCACCAATCCCTAGTAGATCAATAATATAGAATCTTTGAAATGAGTTGTGAGTTCGACCTCTACGAACTCCACAACTGGTTAAAACAAAAATTCATTGATCGTAGTGATGAATTAGGTTTGTGGGACTCCTTCCTACCTTACTTCGTCTTTCCCGAGACCCATCATTTTCCAAAATTTCTTTCATGGTGCCACTTTTGGTACATTCCAAGTCAAATGGAAATTATAGTCGAGAATAATGATATTTTTTTCACAATTACCCCTAATTCCATAAGCCAAGTGCTTCATATTCAGAATTTTACCTCTCTAAAACCATTTTCAGTAGATTCCTTCATGGAACTCTACAAAAAACTCACTTTCCCTCATAGAGCCAAAATCTTTCAGATATTTCTACCTAACGATTTCCATTTTCCTAAGAAAAGTCCTCCTTATCCATCCTCCATGTTCCCTGAAATCACAAAGAAAATTAGCTCAATAGTTTCTTGTTTACTAGGCTATGAATCCAATTGTGAGGTTGATGAAGCCATCCTAGGTTTTTACCAGTTTTATCAATAGGTGAAAACTCTCAGTCACCTTCAATTACAATGAATTCCTAGTAGATGCCATCCAGGAATAGTTACTAAAGTTTTTTACAAAAGGGGTCTTTAAGAATGCTTCAGTTTTAGTGCATTTGTTTTTATTCCATGAGGAAGATAGGTTTCAGCTTCCATGAGAAAAAAAAGATAGGTGAATGATACCTGTACCAAATTTATAGTGAGATCAAAGTGCATGGGTGAAAATTTCCTATATACATGTTGCCCAAATTTGTTCCTATGAGAATTGTTTCACTAGAATATCTTAGACAAATGATTAATATCGATGACCTGCTCTTTGTGGTAGCCAAGAAGAAATCTCAATTCAATATTAAAACATAGGTTGGGCCTTTATTACAATACTAGGACAACAACCAATGAAGTAGATCTTCTCCTCAAGAAAATGAAATTTAAACTCAACTTTAGCTCGTCATATGACCCTTTGGGAATGATTTCAAAACTAAGAGTAGAGAAGAAGACTACTCCCTTCACTCATACTCCTAGGCCTAAAATAGAAAAATATATGAATCAGGATCAATGGCAGCAAAATACTTTGCAGGAGGCAGAAGAATAGGTAGTCTCCACAATGACATCACATAATCCAACACCACATAAGAAGCAAGGAAAATACCAAGGGATGATCATTCCCCTTCAATCACATAAATTCAAGGGAAAGAGTTTCAGATTTACAAGAAGAGATAGAAGACCAATATGGGAGAAGAATCCTTTCAATAGGAAAATGTACAATCCACTATAGTTCTGATATGTCCCTACACTTCTACTAGGAATGAAGATATTTTCGTAGGATCTACATCATCTTCAGCTTCCAAAGAGCCACTAAACACATCTTAGTCATGATAATTTGTTCATGACCAAGTTGAACCAAACATATTTGCCAAGTATAATTAAATGAATAAGAAACATGAGATTCTAAAAGATACTACCTATTCTCAATTTTGGAAACACACAACAACCTCACAGCATAGGCTTATATTTTCCTTTCACACAGAGAAAGGAAAGATGCAGATAAACTTCCTTCATGTTAAGGTTCCTTTTCCCAAAACTCCAGATGATTACAAGAAATCTATATTTCTTTCAATGTTGATCAAATCCATCTGATTGATTATGTAGAGTTACACAAAGAAACATGTGAGATGCTATATTCAACCTTAACAAACTCAACAATGGAAACTTCTAGGCTACAGGCTTCAATTAACAACATTCAATCCCAACTAAATGTAAAAAAGATAGATTCTTGAGCTAAAGACACTAAGATGAAGTCTTTAGAGGATATAGTAATCAAAGTACGATATGATCTGAGTAATGGGAAGGTTGTAGAGGAAATTATTAGAATAAATAATGTTGAAACTACAACTCTAAAGAATCAACTCAAGCTCCCATCCACTGAAGATCCAGAGGCAAAGGAAGTTAGACAACTCAGGAAAGAGAAATAAGACATGTTAACAATTATCAATGAACAAAATGGGCAAATTAAAGAGATGGAGACTAACATGGAGAAACTGCAAAAGGAGAGAGAAGAGTCAAGACAGTTGGGAGTCATTACGCTAATAGTTGTTTTGATTGCAGGTACATTGGCAACAGGAGCTTCCACTTCATCATCCATCACAGTTGAAGCATAGTCTAAAGACTCATCAGGAGAACTAGTCAAAGATTTGGAGGACTTTTCTATTAGTGGGCGGGAGATTGAAAAGAAGAAATCTTAGATAAACAATCTCCAAGAACATAAATTATAGATTGATATTGTGTACATGGAAAAGTTGTAAAAGACTCATAGGTTAACTCAGAGAATTTAACAGGTAGAGAATGAATCTACCATGGTCCAAACAATTACATATGAAAAGGAGAACATTTGGGTGGAAATAAATAAAGCTATGACTAAAATTTGGTCTTCCATCGAAATAATTTTTGAGGAGGAGGAATTAGTGTAGAGATCAAAAGAAGTTATTGAAGAAACAAAAGAAAGTTTGGGACATAAACCAGACGAAGCCATTTCCCTAATAAGGATTTTAAGTTCAAAGACAAAATAGGAACTAGAGGAATTTGAGATTCTAGACAAAAAAGAAATGATCCTTGAAATAAGGAGAGTCCTTAGAAAAAGGAACTTGATGTTGCACTTAGAGAACAAATGCCATAAATTGGAGGCCACTATCTAGAAATTTCATGGAACATTCAATGCACTCAATCAAAAGGGGATTCCATGGTTGAAAGGAATTGGAGATAAATTGGTTCAATTAGATGATTGTCAATAGAAATTATACTCCATAACAAGAGATAAGTCAAGGTTTTCCATCATCAAAGGAACCATCACACGAAAAGATTTTATGGAATGTTTGAAATTCGACTTGCTTATCAAACATGAGATACATAATTTGTTGATAATCAAACCTACTTTCCAAAAATACACCAAGGTGGATGAAACCTATAGGAAGCTAATTAAATTTTCCACCCCATATGAAGACAATTGGGATAAATTGTGCCAATTACTTGAGTAAACAAGGCATTCATCTTCAATAGCAAAGCAACATTTTTTCAAGCCAGGTCATCATGAGCAATCCTTGAAATCAATGTTAGAGGGCCACAACAATTTTATTTGCCTATATTTTTGAACGGTTTTTATAAAGAATATTTTAGGATATTTTGTAAAAAACTTGATATTTCAAATCAAGGTACTTTGATAATTTTTGTATAGATACTTCATAATTCGAAGTACAAAGGGTTGTAACTCATGTGAAGAAAGCAGATCCTTCATGTAAAGTTTTTCATGTACTAAAGCAATCATTTCATTCATATAGAAAGTTGTTCCATGATTCATGTGTGAGGCAATCAGTGAAGTTTCCTCTCTTGTAAAATTGTTATTTTTGTAGTTTTCGATATGTTCTTTTTGTCATTATTACTTAAAGAATATTAATGGCTGAATTTGTTTAAGTACACTCTCATCTAGCTTACAAACAATACATATGTTTTCACATTGATATTAAATATAGAATTCATCCTAGTATCCTTTATGTTTAATTGAATCTAAATATTTTCATCACATTCATTCCATAAATATTCTAATGATCCAAAAGCTTTCCTACCTTTCCCTATTACATTTGCTATGCAATTATTGTATTTGATCACCTAAGACTCATTGAATCCATGCCCAATGGACTGTCCTTGTATTTTCAACTAAACCTTTGAAAAACCAAACTCATAACTCATAAGTAGCCTAATATCTTAATAAGAAAATCTAAATCATATAGAGAGATCCCTCTCTGAATCTCGAAGGGATAGACCCCATCTTCCAAAGTGGTTTTGTTGTTACCTTTGGGTTTCTCTCACACCCTTAGAAAATTATGGAGTGATAACATTTTGGCAAATACACCGCGGACTTCAAACAAGTATGATATAAAGTTAATTTTTTCCCAGGTAAATTTTTTATTTCAAAGCTTAAACACTATTTCAAGTGGGTGGCTGTGAAATAGATGTTATTAAGGGTGTTTTGCACCTAAATTTTGTACATATTTCTATCCGTAAATAATCTATTACAAATTTGGCTCTCAGAAAGATATACACTAGAGCTAATCCAGATTCTAAACCACCAAAAAGTGTAGACAATACTGAAAAACTTGTCAGAAAGAAGAATTTTATTGAGAGCCAAGAAGGTAATAATCCACTGCCCAAACATAATTCTCTCCCTTGAAGTTTTCTAACTGTAGAGGATATTGAATTAGATTTACCTTTTGAGAATAACCTTTTTCGTACTAAGTTGGACAACTTTGTACCTGAGAAATTTTTTTATGAAAGTATTTTGAATCCCTATATCTCAAAACATCAACATGTTAATCCAAACTTTGATGATTATGTCATCACAATTTCTAATAAGATTGAAGTGTTGGTAACCGAATTAGACCAGGTTGTGCAGAATTTTCTTAAATCATCTAAATCTTTGCCTTATTCTTCTACTTCTTCATCTCCAACCCCTCAATATATTCCCCCTATTTCTACTACCCCATGAGAGATTCCCCCTATTTCTACAACCCTTCGAGAGATTCCCCTATTTCTACTACACCTCCAGTAATTTCCCCTATCACCAGTTGTTATAGCTCCAAATCTCACTCTTGAGGTTTGTGAAGTTGCACTCATGGCCTAGGGCAACCCCTCCTTCCAGACCTGGTCCCAAATTTAAAAAAGCAGTGTTTTTTCCCTATACGCGACATTGCCCTAAGCTAAACGCGTGTATACATGGGTCTGTGTATACCCAACCCGCGTATATGTATAAAAACACTTAAAAAAATAAATCTCCTTAATTTCGGGTGGAGATCACGGGTTTTACCTGTTGATCACCTGTTAGTGCCCATGGCCCAACTATTCCCAATGAATTCCCAACTAAAAAACTACTTTGGGAGAAGTATAAAAAGGCTTCTATGGGAAGGCCAAAGGGAAGAGAGAAGACAGAGAAAGATTGCTATGCTGAGATTTCCCTGACCAGGTCTAAAGATCCTTGTGCCTTCTTCATTTCCCCCATTCTACAGGAAACCCTTGTTTCCTTGTGTGTGTTGATGATTTCATACTACTTGAGAGATCATGGAGTAAGTCGTGGAAGGAGTTTGTTAAAGGCTTGAGACTGGACAAATCTGGGAGACGGTTCCGCTTGGAGCCTGTGAAAGGACGACTCAGGTGAAATTGTTCCTTTTCTGTACTTTCTTTGTCTATAATAAAAGAAACACATGTCTTTGTTCGTGATATAAATCTTCTTCATGCTATGATATTCATGTTATGATTCATATGTGATCGGTTGTTTAATTGAATAACTAACTACCTTTCCTTATAATATGAAGATGGTTTCTTTATGACGTTTAGTCGATATACTGCTGCACTTTCTTGAATTGTTTGTTTTGCGGGTGCAAGGAGCAAAGGAACTCCAAGAAGGGTTTGGACCCTGGGAGGCTCTTCTCAAACGTAGGACCTCAGATACGCCCCCTATCGTAGAGTTTGATTATAGTAGCATTATGATTGCATGGAATGTGTATTTCTTTACATATATAATCTTCAGTCTGCTAGGGTATTCAACCAAGACCCTAGGGGAGTTTCTCCCACAACACTAGTGTACTCATTTCATCTATTATCCCTACCACCACTTCACCAACACAACAAAGTACCATCCCACCCCCTTTAATACCTTCCACATCCACATCCATTGTAGTTACATCTTCCTCTCATTTACCGATCAGGGAAGTTTGATATGACCTGACTCATCCTACATAGACAACTTAATTCCATGCCATAAGATTATTAGAGCTAAATATCTCAATTTGATGGCACACAGTCAATCACTCCTCAAAAACATATAGAAAAAATGAATGATTATTTATATTTGTAAGAAATTGATGATGATGATATGAATATGGGACATTTTTCCCAAAGTCTCATAGGAGAAGTTAAGAAATGGTTTAAAGCATTGCCAAATGCCTCTATCCCACATCTCACACAATCTTAGCAAACATTCCTTAGAAGATGGGAAGTAAAGAGTAATCCTCTCCAAATGTTGGTTGAATATGAGAGTATAAAGAAAGCCCCTGGTGAAATTGTCCAAGACTATTGCACTAGGTTCAATAACATTTACCACTTTATCCCAACTGCAATACAACCCCCACTAGGACTAGATTTGATCAAAATCCCAGATGGATTTGATCCAGACATGTCTTACCAACTGAGGGAGAGAATCCTACTAGCATTGAGGAAATGAAAAGGAATGCAGTGAGTGTAGAATAAAATATTTTTGCAAAGATAGCTAGGTTAAAGTTTGAGAGGAGAGTCATTATTAAAGAAGAACCTGCTTCTTCTTAATCATTGTTTAATTTGGATACCTTCGTAAAATCCATGGAAAGAATGATGGAAAGGATAAGTTTAATTGATAGGCCTCCTCCAAGGGATAATCAAAGTGGTCCTCCAATTAGAATCCTAATTTAAGAAAAAAACCCACCACAAATCAAACATAGAGAAGAGAGAAGCCAAACTGATCTATAGTAAATTAGACCTCCTTTCCAAGAGAATTATGCAGATGAAGAATCTGAGCTACCAGAGGATCGTGAAGAAAATAAAATAAACTTATTTGAGGAAAGTGAAATTGACATCATTTTCTTCCCAAAGAGAAGCAAGATATTTTCTTGCTATCACAACCAGAAGTCTTCCCTTCAGTGTCAAATTGTTATAAACATGGATACCAAAATGCTCTCATGAATGTGCACAGATAGTACAATTTGAGAATTAAAAAGGCCAGTGAAAATCCTCCTAAGAAAATTCAGAATGATACCCCTTCTACTAGTGAGTCAAAATATGATTCTCAAGACAAAACTTCTAAAAAATAGGATCTAAATATCAAAGGAATAGATAAATGTTAGACATCTTTTAGTATTGTAAATTAATTGGCCAAGGGGAAAATTTCTATTCCTCTCACTGAATTAATTAAAAGGAATGCATATAAATGTCAAATTATGAAGGCTCTAAAGGTAGGGGAAGGGATAAACACCGTGAATATAGCTCATGACCAACTTGATTTATTATTTGAACCTAAAGTTGAATGCAAGTCTCATGATGGAACTATGCCACATTTCTATATTAGTTTGAACATTCATGACAAGATTTTTCACAATGCAATGCTTGATTCTTGTGCTTCTCACAATATGATGCCTAGAGCTATCATGGAAAAACTGTGTTTAGACATCACAAGAACTTATGAAGATTTATACTCTTTTGATTCTAGGAAAGTGAGGTGCTTTGGACTCATCAAATATTTATGTGTTACACTCATCCAAATACTAGCAAAGAGTTTGGTAATGGATATTGTAGTGGCAGGCATACCTCCCAAGTATGGAATGGTGCTGTCAAGATAATAGGGAGCAAAGTTATAGGGAACTTTGTAGATGTACATGCCTATGTTACCATTCCCATTGTTTGTCAATAGAGAAGGTTATACAGGGAAACATTAATGAAATATATGGTGAGTAGTCAAGACAAACCAAATAAGTACGCCTTGTACTCTATGCATTTAGATATGGACTCCTTTATTTTGTATAATGAGGAATGTGTAGAGGAGGAAGTGTCACACTTGGAATCTGAATTGAATAAGACAAAGGATATAAAATTATATACTGAGAAACAATATAAAGAGGGATAAGCCCTTTGGAATATGGATTTTGATGGGGTTGTGAGAATGTTTAGGAGGAGGGCCAGATGTTTTCATCTCAAACACATAAACAAATATAGCAAAGGGACATGCTTAGAAGCTTTATTTCGAGTCTACAAATAATATAGATGAACATGAAGCACTGATTTTAGGACTGAAAAATGTGAAGAGGTTGGGAGCTAAAAGAATTTCAATACATGGGGATTCTAAAATCATAACTAGCCAAAATAAAGGTGAGTAATTTGCTATGCACCCTAGAATAAGAGCCGACATAAATGTAGTTTTATATTTTCTGCAATATTTTCCTAAATATCAATTGTTTTTTATCCCTAGAGGGTAAATATCTTAGTTGATGCTTTGGCTAATTTATCTAGTACTTGTACAATTCTATTCCATTCCAATAGAATATATGAGGTGGAAGTGAAACACAGGCCAATTGTTCCACATAATGTGAGATATTGGTAGGTTTTTGGTAGTGATAAGAAAGTAGATTCTTTTTTTACAGTTGAAAGATGAATTTGTGTACATATTGATACAAATAATGATGTATATGAGAATATAAGGGAAATAGTGTTAAATCGATCTGATGATAATCCAAAAGAACTTTAGGTTCTACAATTAAAAGACAATGTGCTGCCAAGAGGATTGGTGCCATTCGAATATATTTTTTATTTTTATGATGTACCCAAAAAGCCAAAAATAGAACCGATAGGATATGAGGTAGATGATTGTAATATAGTTAGTGAAGGAAGTTCGAAAATTGTAAACTTTTCCAAGTGCTTTCCTCTTAAAGAAAAGCATAAGTACATTCAGCTATGTAAAGAATTTTCTTATGTGTTTCCTTGGAGCTATGAATATTTTAAAGCTTATGATACTAGTATCATACAACATAACGTTCCCATCAGAGAAGATTATAAACCATTGAAACATAAATTGAGGAGAGTAGTTCTAGTCCTGTTACCTTTGATAGAAAAAGAAGACAAACAATTTTTTGATGCAAAATTCATTGTTCCCCTAAGATTTTAAAAGTGGGTCTCTAATATAGTACCAACAAGAAATAAAACAATAGAAATAAAGCTCTATGTAGATTTTAGTAATCTAAACAAAGTTTCCCTCAAGGACAACACTTCGAGAATCACAACCCAATCAAACTTAGATGTCGCCAAAGCATAACAAGAAAGGCTACTCCAATTGAATGACATGGATGAGATCAAAATGCAGGACCTCCTCCACATTGAAGTTCTACAATTACAAAGGAAGGTCTCACATGATAATAATATCAAGAAAAAGGCTTCTCAAGAAGGGGGTTGGGCATTATTATATGATTCTAGGTTCAAAATTTTAATGGGAAAATAATGACAAGATGGTTAGGCCCATACCTGACAAAAAAATGTCATGAGAATGGTGTTGTTCAAATCATGACCGTTTATGAGGAAGGTATCTCCTTACTAGTCAGTGGTTACAAGCTGAACTTATACAGGAAACCTATTTCTAAGGCAAAATTCATCCGTACAATTAGCAGATAAGTCAATGTGATTGGGAATGTCATATCTTCTAGTACACAACACTCTTAGATATTTTGTTGAAAATAAAGAAAATAAGAAAATAAGAAAATAAAAATTCTTGGATGAAAACCTTTACGAGGCATTTGAGGCCAACTCCTAGGTT
Source organism: Pinus taeda (assembly GCA_000404065.3). Taxonomy (NCBI): domain Eukaryota; kingdom Viridiplantae; phylum Streptophyta; class Pinopsida; order Pinales; family Pinaceae; genus Pinus; species Pinus taeda. The sequence continues at coordinate 17,310 of APFE031128530.1, forward strand.
GAAAACCTCTCTCACGCAACCCAAGAACAAAAAAAAGAAAAAAAAAATAAAGATCCTTAAGTGAAAAATTCTCTTCAGGCACCTAGGGCATGCATACAGGTTGGAAACCTCCTCTGTTGCAGCCCATGTGTCTCAAGAAAGAAGGAGAAAACAAAATAAAAAACACAAGAAGAGGATTTATACCATATTTGCTGACCTTTTTTTTACATTTTGCAATATTTTATAGAGTGGAAAATGTCATGGCTACAGGGCCAATATTCTCAGATATTTCTTTCATTATTACATCCATCCACTTCCTATCCATCATCTCCACTCATGTGATCACCTCTCTGCACCATCCCATTAGCTTAAAATTAAAGTTTCACATCCTTTTTGGACTGCTACAGGAAGGACCTGTAATTTCTACAAGAAGATCCTGTGGAGCTACAGGAGGGTTATGAAAAGCTATAGTAGGAATATGAGAGGACAAGGACAACCCAACAAGTACACTATGACCTTGAAAATGATTAATAATTTTCCTCCATCATGGTACATCATCCATATATCACTCATTCAACTCATTTCATAAAAAAATCACTCAATTCCTCTACTTTGTCTTACCCGCATTAATTTTTTTAGAAAAAACACAAAATCCATCATCTTCATTTCTACAATTCTACACTACTTCCTCATGGTCCTAGAATTATTTTCAGTACCTGTAAAATTTCTCTCATCACCCCATGTAGATTGAATACCCTAGAGGAAAAGGAAAGGACCACTACAGGAAGAAAACCTCCTCCTGTAGCAGCTATGCACACATGTCAGAAGGCATTGATCTTGTTTTTTCTCATCAATACGAGGGTTATGGAAACTTATGAGACCACTCTGAAGCAGCCATATCACTCCCAAGATGACTTTCCACCAATAGTGATAGCTTTAACAACAACCAAGTCACCGAACACATAGAAAACACAACAATCAAGTATCATGAAGAGAAATGAAGAGAGACACAGGAAATAAGCCAAAATGTCAACTCCCTTAATGCTAATGACATGGTCCAGCTCCAACATCCAAATCCCTACAATAGTTCGAGCATGAGGTAGACATATGTATGGAAAAATATTACCTCCTCCTTATGTATGAATAACAAAAATGTGCAAATGTTGAGAGGGGATGTTTTAATAAGCTAGAGGTGGCCAATTAACTTGGCCACCCTAAGATAGTAAACTAAAAGTGATGGTGATCACTCATGCAATGTGGAGATGTCACATCAGCCAAGTTGGGATAAAAAACAGTGGGTGGTGATTATGGTAAAAGGAGAAATAATTACTCGGAGTGGGGAAAATGGTCGGTTCAAAAGAGGAAACCTCGTATGACTTCTAGGTCACTACAACACTCCAAGCCTCAACAGAAAAATGGCATATTATATAGCTGGGCTTGGGTTCTTTTTCATATTGTCCAATTTCTAAAATAATTAGGCAGAGGAAAATCTTGGGCTGCCATCGAGGAGTTTCAAACCCTCTTCTGGAATTTCTATATAAAGGAGCAACATGGAATCTTACAACTACTATAGAAGGGATGACAAATTTCTACAAGGTTGAGAAGGTGGATAAGAGCCATAAAGGTTCAAATTAATATCCAAATTACCACATTCATCCCAGAATACTTGAAAATAAGTAAGTACCACCATCTCCTTCATCTATCGATTAGATTTCATGCAAATTTCAATTGAATTCTATAGGCAGTGGAAATGTAATTGTGAAAATAAAAGGTATTTTCGAGTACTAGAGTGGTGGGAATGTAGGAAAGTTCCATTAACAAGGAATTTTTAACTCACTAGTGCCACTGAATTACAAACTAAAGTTATATAAGAAGTATCTCTCCCTCACTTAATTATGAACATAGAGAAGAGATGGGGGGAGGATTTAATACGAGGGAACCCTTAAATACCAAGAGAATCCATCTATGCCCTCCTGTCGTAGAAATTTTTAGAAGACACCAATGGTTAGGATTCTTCGAGTTATTGGAAGGGTATTATGATGAACTTGAATCTAAATTTTCCATGGATCTATATTCACAAACATAGGACAATGCCACCATTGTGCTGAGGAAGTTGGCTATATCTCTCAGCCTGCAAATAATTAGCAGAATAAAACCCCAACCTCTAGGGATCAAGTGGAATAGAGAAGAAAAAGCCACCAGTGTCACTGCTAAAAAGAATTTCTTCACTGCCAATGAAAATCATGTTGAGGACAACAATGGAGTTAGGGGGGAAAACCTACCTATCCTTGGGATGAGGTGGCCTACCATATTTTGAAATACATGTCGAGTGAGGGAATAATTTGTGATGTATGTGATTAGGAATTTAGATTACCTCATGAACTCGGGTTCTATGGATAATTTCCTCTTGCTCAAAGACTTAGTGTGCCATACTTCCTCCTTCACTCCATCAGGGAAATGAGTCAAAAAGTGAGAGAGGGAAAATACCAACACCTTGACCACTATGGCCTCTTTAAACTGATAGTGGTGGATGCCTTGAGAAATTTGAGAATCCCTATCTTTTCGTAAAACTTCATAGACATGGATAGAGAAACTTTCATACAGAGATAAACCTTCAAAATAGGTGAGACCCCAATGTCTAGTATTGGAGGAAGAGAGGAAAAAATAGAGGAAGAAGAAGAAGGGGAAAGGACATAAGAGGAAGAAGTAGCAAGGTCAAAAGAAAACAAAAGAGAGACATAAGTAAAAAGGAGTGTAGAAGAAGTAGGGATGAAAACAAAGGAGGAAGAAGAAACAGAGGCAGATGTAGGAGGAGCACAAGATGAAAAAGAAGAGGGGGAAATAGAAAAAATCAAATCCTAAGAAGACTATTGAGTCTAGAGAAAGAAAGATAGCCCTAAATAAAACAATTTTTTCTTGAGGAACCACTGAATAGGAGGTAGTTGCAACTTTAGATACCTTAATCATCCCAGTCAAACCTAAAAGGAAGAGACAAAGGAAAGCTCCCATATATTTTAAGACTAGGAGAAGCACTAGGATCAATCATGGAAGGCCAAAACTCCCACAACGGTCCCCGTCATAATTTAGGAGTCTCAAAGAAAGAAGGAGGAGGTAGGGCTAATTGGAGGAAAAATCGAGGAGGTAACCTCTACAAAAACCACAACAAAGAATCATACCATATCTATAGAGGCCTACCACCACATCAACCTCCTTCAAACAACCCAAGACACCAACAACCCTCCAACAAGAAGAAAAAGGGAAGGTACAAGAGTGGCAGAGTATGCTACAGGAGGAATAGAGTATGATACATGATGGATAGACGATGCTACAAGAGGGAAAAATTGAGCTATAGGAGTGGCATAATGAGGTTCAAGAGGGGAAGAATGTAATGCTCGAGGGACAAAATGTGACACAATAGCTACAAGACGTATAAGCCTCCCAAAAAAAAGTTGAAGAGTACTTCCCAAAGCTCCAAGATACTATTCCACAACCTAGCATAAGATCCTACTACAAATTCATTAAAGGGAGGATTATTCCCCAAAAATTTGCAATTCCACCTAGCAGGCTACACAGTTCCTTCTCCTGGGAACTGGATAGGGATGGATTGATTTTCAAGGTTCTTCCTAGACCAAACTCTATATTCTTAACATGGAGAGAAGTGGAGTCAATCGCACAGAGATCAGTTGAGGGGTTGTTTTGAGTTTCTCTTACTATGTCTTCTAAAGGAAATACACTGGGAGGTGGATTTTGAATCATATCATCCTCATCTTACTATTTCCCTCCCATGGCGATTTCTAATGTACAAAGTGGTGTAGAATAAACTTCATCCTCATATTCCTCCTCGAACTAGAGAGGTAGGTCATGTTTTAACAAAGGTTGGGCATGAGGATATATGGTTAACTACTTGTACATATGCTTGTTCTTTATGGCCATGTTCCCAGCTTGACAGCTGATGTAGGCATCGACGGTAGCCAACCAGGGTCTTCCCAGAATGAGAGGATACCCAGTAAGCTTTGCCTTCGGCTGGAGAACTAAGAAATTAGCAAGGTACTACCAAGAATCAATGGAGACCATAACATCTTCCACAATCCCCTCAAGAGTCATGGTGGAGCGGTCTACTAACTGTAGCACGGTTGTGGTCTTCCTCAAGGAAACCTAAAGGTTGAGTTTGAGCATTGTGTCCTTTGTCATCACATTACTGGAAACTCCCAGATCAATCAAAGTATGTGGAATCATGGTGCCATTGATGTGGACATCAACTACTAGGATTCCAGGGTCTAGATATTTTGGATAGATTACCTACCCCAACATCAGGTGAGATAGTTTCCCTATAAAATTGATGGTTGGGGCATCTCTCTTGTGCCTTCCTGGATTCCTAAAGCACTTCTCTTTAATCAACCTATTTTAGATAGGCACATCATTTATGGCTTGGAGAAGTAGTATCTTTACACTTAGACGTTTTAATTCCCCTAGGAGTTCAACTTCTTCTGGGGTAGGCTGGAATGTCACATATAGTCTCTTAGGAAAGGGTGGAATTGCTTTAGGTTCACTTTCCTCTTTATCTTCCTCAACCTCCCTAGGTGGAGGCTGACTATCTTGGAGAAGTTTCCCAGATCGCAACTTAATTTCCTGAATCTCCACAACATAAGTTGGGCATGATGGTTCCCCACTATACACTTTCTAAGTCTGTCTGTTGTTCAGGTTTGGATTCGGCTGGGCAGACATTTGGGGTTTCTTTGGTGGAGCAGGAGGTAACAGTTGTGGTTGGGTAGGTGGTGGAGGAAAAAGAGTGGGAAGTGAGTTGTATTGGGGCCTCCATCCATGATGAGGTGCATTCCATTGAGGTGGTGGCTGAGCATTGGATTAAAATGCATGGTTGGGTGGTTGGGCATGATACTGAGATGTGAAGGACCAAGGAGGAGGTGTGGACCATGAATGAGGAGGAGGGGGACCCCAAGAAGGTATGGAAGTGACTATGTTGTGGTTTTAGTATGCCTAGGATATCCCTTGCATCCCATGATAGTATAGTCTAGGTCCATGAGGCCTTCTTTGGTTTATGTAATAGAGTTGTTTAGTGGCTCCCTCACTCCCTTGATATACAACTTTAAGTTTGGGTAAGGAAGGACACTTATCTATAGAATGATTTTCTTCACAGATTGAAAAAACCTCTATAGAGTTTAATGGGCATTCATTCCTAAGATGCCTCCTTGTGCATCTAGGGCAAAAGATCGCCAAAGCCCTCTCTGCTTCCTCTTGTTACCTTTTGATATGCAAGGTATCCATTTGCATGGCAAGAGTCTGCAACATTTCACTCTTGAAGTCTTCCAACATGGTTCCAACTTCTCCCTTAATGGATGAGTTAGAGGAAGAGGTACTAGCTATGGGTTGACTCCCCCTATCTTTATTTTTGGCTACTCTAGAATGGTTTCTAAAAACAATCTTTATGTCTTCATATGATAGTGGGTAGATTCCTCCCTTGGCCAGTAAATGGAGGGTGTCCAAAAGATCTCCTCAAATTCCCCTGAGCAGAACCATCTTCAAAGATTTAGGGTCAAGTGTACACTCGAATCTTTTGTAACTGAGTTGGAACCTCTCCTCATAGTCTTCCAGGGACTCATCACTTCCTATAGTGATTTGGAAACTTTCTTCTTTAGTATCTTTTGACCTACAATAGTCTCGATACTTGTTGTTAAAGGCTTGCTGCATCTGAGCCAAATTTGTGATACTATTTTTAGGTAATCCCATGAACCAGAGCAATGCTACATCCTTGAGAGTAGAAGGGAATAGTTTCAACTTTTTCTCCTCTTTTGCATAGTCATAGGTTCGACAGATAACAACAAACTCAAACGAGAAGGTTTCAGGATCTTTTGTAGTCAAACCATGGAAATGAGGTAGGGCGGAAGGGATTATATTCCTCATTTTCGTGTCCCCATTGGTATCCCTAATTGGAAAGGTACCCTATATTCTTTCTCCATTCCTCCTAGCATTTTTATGTTCAGCCATTGGCTCTAAAGGAATGTTTTCTTCTTCTTCTTCCCCTATAGGTTCTTCAAATATGTCAGGTTGTTCACCTAAGGGATCTTCTTGATCATAGCCACTAAAGAAGAGAGAAGGTTAGCTGTGGGAAGCAGTGGGGGTGTTGGGCAAAAATTTACCTAAATTATCTCTATTTGTATGAGGAATGAAAGCAAATATTTTCAATTGGTTTTTGTTTCTTTTTCCCCACACTGATAGCACCTGCAACATTGGAATTGATTAAACAAACAAATTGCAACTAACTGAAATGAACTTGCTGAAATGAAATTGCAAAACTGAAGAGGGAAGAAAAAGAAATGCAGAACTGAGAGCAAGGAAATGACTAATCTACTTTTGTTGAAATGGAAATTGTAGAATTGAAGAGGAAAGCAAGGAAATACATAACTGAAAGCAAGGAAATGACCGATCTACTTTTCCTGAAATAAACTATTCGCAGAATGTTGCAATAGAAAATAGAAGAAAGTAGTAATCACAGAATACTCTGATGCTTCCCCGGTAATGACGCCAAAATGTTGTAAGCACCAATATTGCAGCAATAATGCTACAACTCTTGGGCTTCCTACTTTACTTTTATCAACCCGGTATTTCGTAACAAACTTGGAAGCGACGATGCTATATGCAAAAGTACTAGTTCTTATTGGAGGTTGTCACTTGTCATCCAGCGCAAGATCACTAGGAGCTCAAACCAACTTCTATGGATTCAAGAAGAAGCTATATATGTGATGAATGGAAAAAGAGGGATTACTCTACTGATGCTATTCTACTTGGAGAAAGAAAGACTTATATGTAAAGCAAACCAAGGAAATCCTAGTTAACTACTAATATTAATTTTGCAGAAAGCACTATGAAAACCATGAAAATAATGTCATTACCTACTCAAGGAAATAAAAAAAATCTAACTAAGCTATTTCTGGAAGTAAATGAGCAAAAATCATTTTTTTGGATTTTTATGTATTTTTTAGGTGAATTTGATATGCATGTAATTTATTTGTTTGTGAATGTGGGAGCAAATAGGTGGCGATGGAGGGATGTTTTGGGATGTGAGTGGATGTACGATGGTGTGGATGGGTCTTAGGAGGTCCCAAGTGGCCTTCTGGAGGTGTTTCCCACAATTGGCCTTCAAAATGAAGCCTACAAGAAAATCTACAGGAGGACACAGGAAATCTACAAGAGGAAAACAAACATTCTATAGGAGGCCTATAGGAAGAGGTCGAGAGCAATTTTCTCTATTTTTAAGGTGTGAGAACGGGTGGAGAAGGAAAATGAAGGTTGGTATGAAGTGTTAGGGCACCTAGGGTCTATTAAGAATCATTAGGAAAGAGAAAGATGATTAGATTTGCTCAAGGAGAGAGAGGAAAGTCTATGGAAAATGCAGGAAACTAAGGCAGAATTGAGGGGAGAGTTGGTGTTATAGCTCCAAATCTCACTATTATGGTTTGTGATGCTGCACTCATGGCCTAGGGCAACCCCTCCTTCTAGACCTGGTCCAAAATCTAAAAAACAGTGTTTTATTCCCTGTACACGACATTTCCTTGAGTTAAACGCATGTGTACGCGGGTTCATATATACCCAACCTGTGTATATGTATTAAAACACTTAAAAAAATATAAAACTCCTTATTTTCGAGCGGAGATCATGGGTTTTACCTGCTGATCACCTGTTAGTGCCCGTGGCCTCAACTATCCCCAACCAATTCCTAACTAAAAA
>APFE031128544.1:0-42563 GCA_000404065.3 Pinus taeda
TGAACAAAAGGTCAAATTGGAGTATGTTCCCTCCAAAGAATAGGTTGCTGATATATTCACCAAACCACTGCCCACAGAGACATTTGAATATCTCAGATAGAAGCTGGGAGTAGTTAATGCATCATCCTGTTGTTAAATCCTATCTGTTTTAGAGAAAGGTAGTTATACGCGAGTTTGATGAAGCGTAGTCGCGTACATACACTGGTTTCTGTGGATACAATCGCGTATATGTTGGTTAGAAGAAAAGTAGTGGTCCAGACTCAGGAATAAAGAGGTCTGATATGGTTCAGGGGGAGCATATACTTCTAATAATGCATTTTTTGCATTATCTTAGAAGATCTTGGTACATATTCACACAGTTTTTTTTTATTTAGGTGGAACAGGTTCAGGGGGAGAACATGGTTGCTGGTTGACAGATGTTGCTAATGACTATCATGGTCTTGCTTAAGATATTTTTTTCTCTGTTATATATATGTCATGTACATATTTTAATGTAAAGGTAATAAAAAGTCCTAATTTGTAACCCCACTGTGCACGAGATGGATGATGTAATGTTTGTGTTTTGACCTGTATAAACTATTGTATATCCCCACTTGGGTGGGTGGATGAGTCAAATTTGGTATTTCCCCAGTTGATTGGGAGATGGATGTATGTATGAGTCTTTGGTGATAGGAAGATCATTGGTGATGTATGTATCGAGTCATGTAATCTTTTTGTAGACCTTGCTTATGCTTAGGGGGGGCATGGACTCGATCACAAGAGCTCAATCAACATATCAGAGAATTCAGCTGGTACTCAGGGGGAGCATGACCCTTTGCCCTTGATGAAAAAGGGGGGGAATGATTGGTGTTGTTGTTGCCATCACGTCCAAAGGGGGAGATTACTGGCATTATGATACAGGTGATATAGGTATTTTCCTTGATGGCAACTCACTCAGATGACAGATCATAGTGCAGGAGGTCAATAGCAAATATTTAATGATCAGAGAAAGGTATACGTAGGTTCAACTTGACAAAGGAGAGCATACACGTGGGTTAACAGGCCAAAAGGTGTGTATAACATACACAAAAAGTTTCACAGAAGGAAAGGCACGTACATGTTGGAGAATTAAGTTTTGGTCCATGGTATTGGTCAAAGGTATTTGGTCTGAAGTATTGACCCCAGGTATTTGGTCCAAGTTATTGGTCCTAAGTGGTTTTGGACCATGGTATTGAGGAAGGCCTAAAACTATAAAAGGAGGAGAAGATCATTAGGCCAAGGAACTCAAGTATTGAATATTTGATGAAGAGCAGGATCTAGTGTACATTGGGTTATGGTGCATAGCTGGATCTGAACCAAGGATGAACCTTAGTGCTGGATGAAGGATAAGATCTAATGATGGGTCAAGATCTTAAGGCTTGAAGTGAAGTATCTTTATGTGGTTTGATCATTTATCTAAATAATTGGCACATGTTGTAGTCTGTAAATATGATGATTTGGGTATAACTGAAGTCTGGAATTATTGTAATGTTTAAATCATCATTTACAGATCTGTATGCAGGTTCACTTTAGAAAAGGCCCTTATACACGTCGGTTCTGCATATCAAAACAACGTATATATCATAAGTTTGATTTGCAGATCTATACGCAAGTTTGTCTTGAGAAAAGAGTGTATGCATGCAGGTTCGACACATGGAAGTAGCATATACCTTATAGAATATGTTTTAGCTGCTTCTGTTTGCTGTTGCAGTGTTGGGTTCTGGTTACTGTATTCTGTTTACAACATTCTGAAAATCAGATTGAAGGGTTGTCAAAGTGATTGATTGATTTAGTTGTGGTTGGTACAAAGGAGATTTGTTGATGTAGATATATTTGATGATTGAATGATTTTATTGTTGGATCCAGTCTGAAAATTTATGAAACATGGTCCCTGGAAGAAAAGAGAAGGTTGTAGCCTTCTATAGGCCAGCACCTATGTACTAGTAAACATATCAGCTAGTACAAGAGCTAGGGGGTTGTAGCTCCCTTCCAGGAGAAGTTGGAGAACGAGAGAAGGTTGTAGCCTTTTGCAGGTAGAAACTGGTATAAGTCTGCACCAGTACAAAAATTGTAAAAAGAAGTTTCTTATTATTAAAAAGATAGAGGCGATTGTAGCAGGTGGTTTTCACCCACATTGGGTTTCCACCTTATATCTTGTGTTCATATGTGTGATTTTCTGTTCTGTTTTTACTACACCTGGTTACTATTTATATGATTCTGATGCACTGATTAAAGATCAACATATGATGAATTAACTGAATCATAAGTTTATAGGATATATGCTAGTTTCCTTAAACACAGTTGCGTATACATGTGAGTTCCATTAACTGAAGTAGTATATATAAATCTAATTATGGAAATGAAAAATTATTGACTTGCTAATACTGATTCACCCCCCCTCTTAGTATTATTTCCAACATTTTGTAGATCTGATCAAGGGAACTACGGTTATGTTCTAATCCAGGGTTAATGGATTGGGGTTTATGGATGCTTCGGAATGTACATATATGTATTGTAACATTGAAAGGAACATAATGAAAAAAATCAATCTGGTAGTCTCGGTTTTGGGATCCAGGGGACAATATATGTGTATATTTGTTTGATGTGTTATGCTCTCGCCTTTGTTTATTTTATGATTTTCGAATTCGTATGCAGGTAATTTCTATACAGGGTTAACACCTACATGTCTCAAGCACAACTTTCTTAGTGTAAGCTAGATGCCTGATAATTACTATAATGTGGCCTTTCGATCCAAATATTGTGAGATATGACATGAAAAGAATGGAAATTTGGTGGGAAAGGTAGTCAAAACTCATAATAACACATATGTGTTTGATGACTCCATAATAAGATGCTATCTGAGAAATAAAAATGAAACTTGGTTATGGCATAGGAGAATTGGTCATATGAATTTTAATAGTTTAATAATAATCAGTAAGTTGGGAGTTGTGAGAGGATTTCCAAGACTGTCAAGGCTTGATAATTCAGTCTACAAGTCATGTCAATTTGGTAAGAAAACTAGGGCTCGTTTCAAGGTAAAGCAATTCTTTTCATCTAGACCACTGCAACTAATTCACACATATATCTATGGCCCAACGAGAGCAAAAAGACCAAGAGGAGAGGTATTTTATGCTGCTTATTGATGATTTTACCAAGGCCACTTAGATCATGCTCTTAAAAGAAAAATCAATAGTGCTTAAATATTTTAAGAAGTTTAAAGCTTAGGTAGAAACAATCCATAACAAAATGGAGTAGCTGAGATAAATAATGAAACAATCCAGGAGATGGAAAAAACTATGATGGACGAAGTTGAAGTACCTCACACCTTTTGGGAGAAGTAGCACATGAAGTAGTGTACCTATCAAACAAAACAGAACTCAGGCCTTATAGTGATAAAACTCCCTTTGAGTTGTGGAAGGGGAGACTTGCATCTGTAAAACACTACAAGGTATTTGGGAGAAAATGATTTATCAAAAGGAATGATAAAAATATGGGAAAGTTTGATTCACAAGTTGATGAGGGTATATTTCTCAGGTACTCTACTTGAAGTAAAGGATGCAAGTGCTACAATAAAAGGAAAAAGAGAGTTGAGGAATGCATTTATGTAGTAGTAAATAAAATAGCTCCACAATCTAAGTCCTCCAAAGGAAAAATGAAATCAGATGGAGAATTGAGTTCAGTGACCAGGTCCTCAGATCATGAACATACAGAAGAAAATAATGAAGATGTATAAGTGAGCACAAATCCAAGGCCCAAAACACCATCCAGGTATGTATAGAAAGAACATCCTGAGAGTCAAATCCTTGGAGATCAAAAACTTTGGTTTTTAGACCAGAAGGAAATTTGTTGGTAGTCCAAGTTGTGCAAATCTTGCTTGCTATCTCAGGTCGAGCCTAATAATATCAGTTATGAAAGTAAGAACAAGTCTTGGGTGAGAGCTATGAATGAAGAACTTGATCAAGTTAAGAAGAATGATAATTGGGAGCTTGTTCTAAGACCCAAAACGAAAAAAATCATAGGAACAAAGTAGGTCTTCAAAAATAAGCTAAATGAGCAAGGTCAAGTAATTAGGAACAAGGCTTGACTAATCTGCAAAGGGTATGCCCAGATAGAGGGGAGAGATTTTGAGGAAACATTTGCACTAGTAGTGTTATGCAGAATTTACGACTGTGGATAGAAGTGTCTTCCCTAGACCTAGTGGACTGGTTTAGAACAACAGAAATCAAAGAATATAAAGTTCCCCTTAGAGAAATTGAAGAATGGAAAGAGGCTTACTTGGGATTTATCGCAAGCTCTTCTCTCCTCTTGGCTTGTAAGCTCCAATTATAACTCTGATTTCTATAATTAGAACTTGCACATACAATCAACAGAAGCCAAATATCTATGGAATATATGTAGCATTATCCAATTACTCTATTCAATGGATCAAAAAAATATTGAAATAAATGAATGTAAACATAACATAGCACATATAGGAGATCAATGTACTCTTTATATTAATATGAATAGGAGAGAGTTTACAACCAATAATAGTATCTGACCTTGTAGAGATATCCCTAAGTTTATTTCTCCTTCCTTGTCACAAAGCACACTTCAATATCACCCTAATGCATGAAGATGCTGGCTCTCTTAGATTCAAGACATCAACATGAGGGTATGATTAGTCGCCAAAAGTCAACCTTGATGTTGTAGATGGTTATAAGTTTATAGGAGAGGGATGGTAATTTAGGAATTATTGTCCATTTACCAATATAGGTTTGAGATCCACTTAAGAGGGGAGGATGAGTTCAAGGGATAAGAGGTGATATATTCAAGGTAGGATCAGATAGGATTCAAACTTCGTATCCAAGGTAAATGGTTGATATAACTCCTAAAACTTCTTGAAGAGGAAGCTTCAGGATTCTTTTTAATTTTCCCAAATTTTTAGAATCAACATTCCTCCAGTAAGGGATAACCTGCTGCTGATGAGTGCTGGTGCAAAATAGAGCAACTTGTTGTTGAATGCAAGTCCCTAAAGGGACAGGGTGTGTTGGGCCTTAAAAGAACTAATTTGTAGTTAGACCCAAAAACTCAGGGATTTGGAAGAGTCATGCTTAGGGCTTTGTGTAGGGATGATGACAAGGTGTTCACGGATGTGGATTGATTTGGTTTGTTGGCCTTTTGACCAAATGTGACAAAATGGCCTATAATGGATTTCCCCTTAAAACGCAAAGTCAAAAACGATTGTTGATGACTGAAGTGCTTTACCTTGTGAGTAGATTAGATCAAGAAAAACTGGTCGATACCATTATTTATTACAATACATTTCATCATTATATCTTTTTTGAGGGAGACATACCCATGCTCAACACATAAGCTAACATTACATGTATAATGATCAAGAAGTCATGTCCATTATGTCAAGGTGTGGATCCATGATTGGATGATTGTTTTTATGATCATAGCCATCATTCTTTGTAATCATGTATTAATCCTGAAAGCGCAACCTGGATGGATGGAACTAGCTCTGGGGTCTTCTATCTTGTTCACTTGATCGTCCAACGTACGAGTCTAACCATGCAAATAAAGGAGTCAAAGTTTAACATGTAAGACACCATCTGATTACTGTCCAATGATGTAAGTCGTTAACAGATGCGAGAGAAACCACCAATGATGTTAAAGACTCTCAAGTTACTATAGTAAAATCTATATGGTGTGAATGAAGGAGTTGCATTCGAACACCACGCAAAATCTGTCGGTCGAAGGCCAATGATGAAAGCTTATCACCGTGAGCAAGGAAGCTTGTCATTGGTATACAATTCCCAAGGTATTGAAGGAAGAGTTTCTAGGCCAACTTTCTGGATAATGAACTGATGTCGACAGGAAGTGACCCATCGCAGAAGGGTTTTGATGTATCACCCATCATTGACATGAAATGGGTATCATGATTTGACACAGAATAACGCTAATGTGGAACTAGTTCAGGAATTCCAGACATGGAATGAAGGCTTAAGAGTATCCTAGCATATAATAACTGAATGAATTCTCTTGAACATATCAGTAACACTGGGTGGAGTTTGCAACATTGACCCAAAACCGAGTATTTTTTATGAACCTTGAGAAGGAGTGGTTTAATATCATCATGTTCGATGAGTCCATCATTATTTGTTGTTTTTACAAGTCTAGTGAAGATATAACTTGATTCCTTTTTCATGTTTAGAGAGTTTGAAAAAGAGGCAAAAAAGAAAACTCCAAAGGTTCCTTTTCGTAATTAGTCTCTCCCAGTCTGGAAAAGGGTTAAACTTATATTGAGTATACGTATTTTAATTTACTTTAACAATTTTGAGAAGAAAAGTTCTTAACAATATTTTCATATTTTGGGAGTATGAAAAGAGATGAAAGAGGACTCCAGGGGATTCTTTTTTCGTAAGTTTATAGAGCTCGAAAAAAGTGATAAAAGTGTGTTCTCGAGTCAAAATGATTTGTTTCAATACAAACATCATTATTTGTTGTTTTTACAAGTCTAGTGAAGATATAACTTGATTCCTTTTTCATGTTTAGAGAGTTTGAAAAAGAGGCAAAAAAGAAAACTCCAAAGGTTCCTTTTCGTAATTAGTCTCTCCCAATCTGGAAAAGGGTTAAACTTATATTGAGTATACGTATTTTAATTTACTTTAACAATTTTAAGAAGAAAAGTTCTTAACAATATTTTCATATTTTGGGAGTATGAAAAGAGATGAAAGAGGACTCCAGGGGATTCTTTTTTCGTAAGTTTATAGAGCTCGAAAAAAGTGATAAAAGTGTGTTCTCGAGTCAAAATGATTTGTTTCAATACAAACATCACTAAATACATTAAACAACTATAAACCTTCTCAAAACACCACCAAAGGATTAAAAATACCTATTTCATGACAAAATTGAATCATATTTAGGTCAAAACATTAAAATATTAACAAAATAATAATGAAAATGGCCATAAAATAGGTAAAAGGTAATTCATTTTCACCATTTCACATTTTACCTCTTGGTGAGTGAGTTCTAAGATTTTTTTCCCCCAATATTATGCAGTTGATTTTGACCAATCTGGTGGACCATTTCAAGCCCCGTAACTTCCAGGTAGGAGCTATAACCTTCCTCTTTCTTTTCATGCATTTATTTTGTCATTCCATGCAATTGTTTCTAGTTTTTTAGGGCCTTAGGGTTCTAATTTTTTGCCCTAGGTCCAACAGACCCCCAACATGTCGAAAGGGGAACTGAACAGGCTGAAATTAAATTGGGGAGGGAGCTATAGTGTTTTGTTCTCCATAGGGGGGTGTGCTAAGTGCAATTCCCATACTATTTTTTCTTGTTTCTCTCAAAATTTCTCTAGTTTTTTGCATGAGGTTTTCCCTAATGATCCTTCTTGTAATGTTTCAGGTATCTACTAGAACAAAATGGATTTAGTATGGAGAGAAAGAGAAGACGAGGAAAAATATTTAACTGTAGTTAATGATCCTGCCACTATCCATCCTTTGAAAGATTGTGGGCTTTTGAAATTCTTTTGGCTTCTTGGTATGAGGCAACAGATGGAACTATTGAGGTATCTTATCCGAGCATAGGATGTTCATGCTCAGGCATTCATACTTGGTCTACATTTTCTTTAAATATAGGTGGAAGATATATACTTCTTGACTAGTTTATTGAGGCAAGGTTCCCCCATCTCCTTATCTGATTTGAAGAGGGGTGGAGAGACGATCAAGGATTACATTAGTGCGCATTGTGGACCGAGATCTCAATCGACCAATGATGGTAAGATTGAGATCAAGGATGTGGTGTTATTTCCTCTAAGTACAATCATATGTATCATTTCCAAATTGGTTGGTAGTGTCTCTACATTTTTCCAACAATTCTCATATGCAGTATGCTCTAGAGTGTATGGAACTAACATTATTCAACTAGAGTGGGGGAGAACTAGTAAACAGGAAGAAGCAATAGACCAAGGCAAAAGATGGATAGATGAAGAAATTTTGCTATGGTTTGATCTTGATTTCTTTTTCCTTAGAGAGGATTCCATTTCTTAGGGCAAAACACATCTCACTCGAGCCCGTAGATTTGAGAGTCCCACAGATGAGGAGGTGGGTGGATCTGATATCTAGACATGCATGTTCATCATCAATCAGTTTCACACTTGTGTTATTCAGATGGTTATGTATGAAACTCATTATGATAGAGGACTATCCATATGTAGTGATGGATTTCCATAGAGACCCAAATATTTTTCTTCCTAATGGCAAGCGATGGGGAGTCATAGGTAAAACAAGAAACATTTTGACCATTTTTTATTTTTAAGTTTTACAATTTTTTGTGATTTTTTATGTATCTGAGAATAAACTATTGATTGTTTCACATGCAGATATTGGGCCCATTCAACCTATGGGTTCTTCTTATCTTCATCGTGCAGGAGACCCATAGTAGGCACCAACAACAGTACAAGTTGTTGCTACAGGACAAGGGGTACTAAAAGATCTCAATGTGGTTGAGACCCTTGCAGAAGTTGAGAGTCACATGGAGGGGTTGGCCCACAACATAGCTAATACTAGGGTCAAAGGGTTTCCTAGGAGACTGCATTGACATACTATTGGCATTCCTTGGCATATCAGTCAATTATTATGCAAGATGGCTCACATAGTGGCATGCTATCATGAGAATTATGATTAGTCTACTAGGAAGATTATAGCCATATTTTGGTTGCATGTATATTTTATACCATGTGGCCAAATGTGTCTCAGGCACAAATTTTATAAAACCAAACTTTGACATACATACACACACACACACGAATATATAGATATATATCTATCGTTCGTGTTTCTTATGGTTCTATTATCTCATTCAATTGATGTGATTTGTATTGAATTTAATTTACATGTGTCACACATTTCTATCTAAAACATAATTATATAATGCATCTATCAATGTGTTTAGATTTTTAGAAATGTGTTGATATTGGATGAAATCAAAGTAGCTTTCCAGAAAGTGAACCCTCAAGAACATATGAAGCATAATTGGACTCCTAGCTGAATGGACATTAGTCAACCGTAGTACTACACGTTGTGAGTCGAGTCTATTAACTATATGGTGGATACCATGGGAAATAGCATCAAACAATAGTTCAATCATTGCGTTATACAGGGAAATGTTATTTATAGAGAGACCGATACAAATCCCTTGTAAATTCACTAACTTTCCATTCAGAGCATATATAGCCCATGTAGTGGAAGAAAGGTTATGAGTACTATGACTAGCACCATCAACATAACCAACATATGGTTGGAGGGATGCCAATATCTACAAACCAAATGTAAACAATATTAACATAAACCGTAGGAAACTCTAAAGGCAACCCATTGCAAACATACTCAACATACCTCTATACAACATGTACATAGTGTAATTTGAAAAAACATAAGCGTAGTATTTATTAAGGTACATCCCATTTCTAGGCTACACCAATGGAAATGCATCGAAATAAACAAGCTCATAGGCCCCTTTAGCAAGAACATGTTTGACAATGTACAGACCTAGCCACATTGGCTCGAACTTCCTCGATCCCAATTTATCAGACTCTTGGTCATATAACAAGACAAGGTCTCCTTCCGGGAAGACACGGGCTTGACACTCTTGTCATATTTCACCTTGATACATTTCTTATAGGCTTCATTAGCCATTGCAGCTTCACGTCCGGTTTCATCTAAGCGCGTCAATTGTAAGAGACATTCCTCTTCCATAGAAGTGGAAAGGAGGAGTTCGACGACAAGTTTAAGAGACAAAATTTCACATTCAATTCGAAGGATTTATTCTAGGACATAAACTAATTGGAAAAGTGTGAACCCAGTATTAGTCCTAACAAAAGTTTGATATGCCCATAAGGCAACATAAAGGATCAAATTTCAGTCCAATTTATGGACCCCTATCATATGTTGAAGTATTTTTTTGAGAGCTTTATTGATTGCCTCAACTTGCCCATTCACCTTAGGGTAGTAAGGAGTGAACTCTCATGGGAGAGCCCCATCTTGGAATTCAGTTCAGACACCATGTTATTACAAAAATGTTTTCCATGGTCCATAACTATAGCTTGTGGAACACCAAACTGTGAAATGACATGGTTGAAGAAAAAGAGAGCAACACTTTTTCTGATATTAATGTATGTGGGAATTGCCTTGGCCCACTAGGTAAAATAGTCAACCACTATGATGATATATCCATGCCCCCTAGCCAAGCGAGGGTTACATGTCATGAAATTAATGCCCCATTTCACAAATAGTCCAACAGTGATAACAGGATGCAAAGGGGCGGGCAACGAATGTGTCTTACGATTGTATATATGGCACACATGATACTTTTGGATGGCGAGGATGTAGTCGCAAAATATGGTAGGAAAAAAGTAACTAGCACACATGATCTTTTGCACAGTGGCATAACCAGAGAAATGACCACCACATACCCTAGAATGACATTCATTTCAGAATTTCTTGGCCTCCTCATGTATGAGGCACCTTCAAAAAACCGTATTGATACCACGATGATAAAGGGTCTCGCCGATTATAGTATAGTTCTTGGCTTGATATCGAATACGTCATTGGTTAGAGCGAGAGGTATCATACCAGAAAGTGTGGTTATGGAGATATATGATAAAGTCTCCATACCATGGGTCAGATGATGATATCAGGAACAACGACTCATCCGGAATATAAAAACAAGACGTTGTTTCAATTTCAGTAATGGGAAGGTCACAAATTATCTCAATAAAAGCTAAGGATTTATTTGACTTGGATTTGATGGACTCCAAATACAACTCTTGTAGGAAGAAAATCCACTTAGGGTACTTTCCCCCCAACAATTATCATGAAAAATGTACATCATGGGGTTGCAATTGGAAGCAACCATAGTTTTGTGGTGTAGGCTATAATGGCGAAACCTCTGGACAACTTGGATAACTACCAAAGCTAAATTTTTGAAATGAGTATAATTGACTTTGGTATCATTGAGATTTCAAATCAAGTAATAAATAGGATGTTCAATCTCTACATCATCCTCCTAGATTAATACCATTGCAATGGTAGTAACTGCAGTGGCAAGGTACAGGAAATCATTGTGTTGGTAAGATGGGGAATATAACAAGGATGCTTGAATCAGAACATCCTTCAACACATCAAACACCTTTTGAGAAGTGCCATCCCAATGGAAGGAACCCATTTCTTTAAAAAGTGAGTAAATCCTTTGGCTAGTTCCGCGTAGTTGGGAATGAATCTCCGAAGAAAGTTATTCTTCCCTTGGAAACGTTGAAACTGGAGGAGGGAATAAGGAATAAGAAGATCAATGATTGCCTTTACCTTCAATGGGTTGATACGAATTCAATGCTTCGATATAATGAAAAAGAGAAGTTGACCGGAACTTATGTAAAACACACACTTTTGTCGATTGAGGAAAACGTTTCAATGTCTACAACGTAACAATATGGCCTTGAGAGAACGAGAAGCGAACGGAAGGAGCGATGGCGTTCCGATGAAGAGCGGCTGCTAGGGTTTCGCGGTTAACCTGCGGCGACAGGGCTCCTGCACTGCGCACTCAGATCTGACAAGTGCTGCAAGCGTTTCAGGTAGCAGGCGGATCAGGCGGCCCCAATGGTACCCCCGTAGGGGGATGGGGCAGAGCTTCCGCCCTTTAACGGAAGCCAGCAAGGACCAGAAGGTAACACAAGCACAGTCTCAGCGAATCAAGACAAGTCCACAGGGGAAATGCAGAACACGGTGGATCCTCAAGCTTCAACTGAACATCCAAAGGTTAGTTCATCCACTTGTAAACCGGTTGCTACTCATAGGCTAGAAGTTGAACTGCCTAGTGACAGAATAAATGGAAGAATACAATATATGAAAGACCATGCTCTTATAGGTAAATTTATGGGCTTCTGGCCAAATGAAAAAGCACTAAGAGGCTGGATAAATCACAAATGGAAGCCAAAGGGTGAAATAACCCTCCTCTTAGGGCCGAAAGGATTTTTTACTGCTATTTTTAACTGCCTGGAAGACAGAAACAGAGTCTTCGATGGGGGGCCATAGTTTTTCAATTCTGCTGGGCTCTACCTCAGAGAATGGGTTGCCCGATTTAATCCGGATAAGGAAGACCTTAGCTACGCGCCAGTTTGGATCAGACTCTATTCGCTGCCATGGGAATATTGGGGTGAAGACTCTTTAAAATCCATTGGATCAGTGATAGGATATTTTGTAAAAGTCGCAGAAGAAACCAAAACTGTGAGATACACTACATATGCCTCCTATGCCCGGATCTGTGTTTACATGGATATAAAGCAGCCTTTGCCAGATACAGTAAGACTCTTCCATGAGGATCATGACTGGATCCAAGTGATTGACTACGAACAGGTGCCTTTTCGTTGCAGGAAATGTCATGTTATTGGACACCTCTTCAGAGATTGTCCCCTAAACAAGAAGGAGGAAACTCAAACCAATCCCGAACCTCAACAACAGGATGGATTTACTAAAGTGACAAACCGAAGAAGCGGAAGCAAGAAACCGAATGTCCCTCCAAAATCTTCACCAGTAGATAACTCCATCCCCTCTACCAGCAATAGCTTTGAGTCGCTAGCAAAAACTACAACTCAGGATGAACCTAGCAAGGAAAAGACAACACATAAAGCATCCCAACAGGAGAAACCAATCTCGACCCAGCAAAGCGAAAAGACCCAACAGGTCTCAGAACCCTAGAGCAATCCAGATATGGAAATTGACAATCCCCTACAGAGCAAGAATAAAGGGAAGGAGGCAGAAGGAAATCCGCAAGAAATACAGTTCATGGAAGATGACAGTGAACCAATCGATATTGGGGAATTCGACCTCCTAGGGATGGAACAGGCCTGCAAACTAGGCAACTTTGACAAAATTCCTGAAACCAAAGTTGACAATTTGGTGGAAATACTAAACAAGGCCCAAAATAAATACTCCTTAGGAGTACAAACAGGTAGTAAATGGGATGGCAAATTTGCATACAAAGACAGCAAAAAAAGAGGAAGGAAAACAGCATTGGAATGAACAATCAAGCTTGGAGAAGTCTTAGTTGAGTCTGGCAGATATGCCAAACTCACCAAGTATTTCAACACCAACCTAAATCCCTCTCAATGAAGTTGATATCTTGGAACATAAGAAGGCTCAATAGCCCTAGGAAAGGGAAACTCTTAAAAAATTTGATCATGGAAGAAAAACCATCAATTCTATTTCTTCAGGAAACTAAATGCTCATTGAAATTTTTGGAAAAAGCAGCTGCTAAAGCATGGCCTGGCGGTCAGGTGATAGCAGTAGACGTGCAAGGGGCCTCAGGTGGACTTGCAATTTTATGGGATGCAAGAAAGATATAGTTAAATAATATTCATGCTAATAAAAATTTCATTCAGGCTATTTTTCATCTTCTGGGTACTAACATTTATGGCCACCTAACGAATGTCTATTTTCCTCAAGAAACGCAGCAGAAGGCAGCAATTTTGAATACAATAGAGCAGCTCAACAAAGATAGGAGGCATCCGCTATGGGTGACGAGAGGAGACTTTAACATGATAGCTTCATCAGAGGAAAAGATCGGGGGCCGCTGCAGAACCAATAAGGATGGTACACTTCTAAAGGATTTTATTCAGAGTAATTGGCTTATAGATCTACCTACAACAAATGGCCTCTACACATGGACGAATAAGATGGTTGTTCCCATGCAAATTGCCTCCCGTCTGGATAGGTTCTTGATCTCTGATAATGCAGTCCATGTCGGAGGAGAATTCACAGCTCATATCATTCCTTTTTCAGGTTCGGACCATTGGCCCATAGAAATGCTCTGGAACAGGCCTGGCAACAATATCAAAAAACCTTTCAGATTTGAAGCTTTCTGGCTATCACATCCAGAATTCAAGGAATTCATAACCACTACTTGGCAAATAGCAACCCAATTGAGCAATCCAAAATGGCAAGATTCCAAAAAAAATTGAAGTTGCTCAAAGGAGAAATCAAGCGATGGAATAAAAATACCTTTGGCAACATTTTTAAGGAAAAGGAAAAGATTCTCCAAGATATCAAAAATATTCAACAAAGATTAATCCTAGAAGGGCGGTCATAGGAGCTAGCGCTAAAGGAACAAGAAATGGAAGGAAAACTTCTGGAAAGAGAGCAACAAGAGGAAGTGCTATGGAGACAAAAATCCCGAATCCGATGGCTGAAGGAGGGGGAGAAGAACACCAAGTTCTTCCACAGAACCACAGTGCAAAGAAGAATGCACAACCAAATTTCTCAGGTAACCAACGCCCAAGGAGAAAAACTGGAGACCCAGGAAGAAATAGAAAAGGAATTCCTACACTACTTTAAAGAAATGAGTCAAGAGACAAACATAAACAGAGAGGAGGCCATAGATAACATTACAAGGTACATTCCGTGGCTAGTTTCTGAGGAGCAAAACTCCCTGCTTCTCAAACCAATTAGTCTCCAGGAGGTGGAATTGGTTGTAAAATCCTTAAAGGCCGGCAAAGCTCCCGGTCCCGATGGCTTCTCATCAAATTTCTTCCATCACTTCTGGGAATTAATCAAATGGGAAGTGTGGCAGGTCGTGGAAGAGTCACGAAGCTTACACAGGATGTATCCAGGCCTAAATGCAACTTTTATAGCCTTAATTCCTAAATCGGAGGACTCCAACTCCCCAGATAAATTCAGGCCTATTGCCCTATGCAATATCATTTACAAGATAGTCTCCAAGGTAGTGGCGCTAAGATTAAAACCGCTTCTCCCAGGCATCATCTCCCCTGAGAAATCCGGATACGTCGAAGGAAGGCAAATCACCGACGGAATAATACTCTCGCATGAAATAATTCATTCTCTAAAGCATTCAAAAAAACCAGGTATGCTTCTAAAAATTGATCTTTCTAAAGCTTTTGATAGTATAAGCTGGGATTATATGGAAAAAATTTTAAGTGCGTTCGGTTTTGCCAGTGCATGGATCAGATGGATCATGAATCTGGTCTCTTCTTCCTTTTTTTCTATCTTGATCAATGGGATTCCCTCCTCAACTTTCCGCCCCTCTAGAGGATTGAGACAAGGAGATCCTCTGTCTCCTTTCTTGTTTATTATAATGGTGGAAGGCCTGGGAAGAAGCCTTAATTCTGCAATCCAATCCCATGATCTTAAAGGCATTAATCTCCACGACGCCCCTACCGTTTCCCACCAGTAGTTTGTAGATGACAACATGATCTTTGGCCACTCTTCCATCCAAGAATCCCGATCCCTAAACTCTCTGCTTAACAATTTCTCGGCAGCCTCTGGAGCTTGTATTAACAGAGTCAAATCCCAGATATTCTTTTTTAACACTCACCCGACTACGCAGCGATCCATAGCCCGAATCCTGGGTTTCTCCATTGCTTCTTTGCCTTCCAAATACCTAGGTGCCCCTCTCTTAGAGTCTGCTCAGAAGCATTCATCCTGGACTTCCCTTCTGGAAAGGCTGGAATCAAGACTCTTGCTTTAGACCCACCACTCTCTAAATATGGCCAGTCAACTTGTGCTTATTAAGGTTGTCTTACAATCCATGCCTCTATACTTATTTTCAATATTGGCAGCGCCAAAGTGGGTTTTAAAAGCCATCAAAAAGCTGCAACGAAACTTCTTGTGGGGCAGTTCTGGACTCAACAGGAAATGGGCATTAGTCAAATGGGAGAAAGCATGTCTCCCGAAGAAAGCAGGGGGAATTGGTCTCAGGGATCCTGAACACAGCAATGTGATAATGGGAGCAAAAATATGGTGGAAATGGTTAGCCTTCCCAGGAACACTATGGGCCAAATTCTGGACTGCAAAATATGCCAGCAACCTACCTCTGGAGGAACGTATAAGAATGACAGAAATTAGCAAAGGCTCAACTATCTGGAGTTCAGCGATAATGCACAGAGATCTTATCCAAAAACATAGTTTCTGGGAAGTGAAGGATGGTGGCACCGCGCATTTTTGGACTGATTCCTGGCAGCAATTTCCATGTCTCGCAAATGCAATACAAGGAATTCCAGCACACCAAATTCAACTACAGGAAAAGGTAAATCAATTTTGGCAAGACAATCAGGATTCTGATCACCGAACTTGGAGAAATGTACAAGAAATTATACCAGATAGCCCGGAGGCAGTTCAACGATCCCTTGCTGAAGAGCTCCAAAAGAGAAAGATTCTCAAAGAGACAGAGCAGGATAAATTGAGGTGGGGTTACGAAGAGAAAGGTACTTATACAACCAAAGAAGCGTACCTCATTATTCTCAAAGATCAGCTGACCAAGGACAAGTTATGGGAGAAAATATGGAGTTCCCCGATCTGGCCAAAGATCTCCACATTCCTTTGGCTCCTATCCCACAACCGGATCCTCACCTGGGATAATCTCAGAAAAAGAAAATTTGAAGGACCCTCAATATGTCTCAATTGTAAAATGGAGGAGGAATCTGTTGTGCATCTTATGCAACTCTGTCCTTTTAGCAGGAAAATATGGGAGAAAGTCACATTCCGTTGCCAAAAGGAAGGCCGCGAGATAGGAGCCTTAAACAATACTTTACGCAACTGGCCTCAGAAACCTTATCAAAGTAACATTCTGAACTCGCTCTGGCAAATAATCCCGGGAATTGTAATGTGGAACCTATGGAAAGAGCGAAATCGCAGAATCTTCAAAAACCAATCAATGGATGAGCAGCAAGTATGGCAGATAATAAACAAGAATGTACAGGAAACACTATCCATCAAATGCTGGTCCCAGGAGGATTTCCCGTCCAACGACAAGGAGCAAGCAATATGGAATAATTGGCAAATCCACTTACATTTTTCCAATGTTCTCCCAAGCAATTCTAATAAACAGAAGGATATCTCTTCAATTTGGTCCCCTCCGCCCATCAATACGTTCATTCTCAACTTTGACGGGGCTTCTAAAGGTAACCCTGGTTCCACAGGATATGGAGAAGCAGTAAGAAATCACCAAGGACAAGTGCTTAAAGTCTTCTTTGGCTCCATTGGATGGAACACCAACAATGTGGCTGAACTTGAAGGACTCTGGAAAGGTCTCAACATCGCCCAAAAGGAAGGACTCACTCCTCTAATTGTGGAAGGGGATTCCCAAATCTTAATCAACATGGCGACTAAGATTCAACAAGGAACAGAGGCACAGAAAGTCAGTAGGAGCTGGAGAATGGTAACCAGGCTGGAGCTTCTTCAATCATGGCTAAGGGACAACAGAGCTATAACCTTCAACCACATAAGGCGCGAAGGGAATAAACTAGCATACTTTCTGGCAAATTTAGGAGTAGACAAGGGGAAGGATCATTTCGAAGGATTACTTCAGGGTAATGTCTCGGAGATAGAATGGTCCACCTTTCAGGAGATACTAAGGAATGATACTCAAAGGAAGGCTCAAGATCACCCGGATGCGGGTGTTAATGATCGCATTTAAGATGATTCGAAACCCATGCGCCGAGGACATGATGCCACGCTGCGGACAGGTGGTCGCCATGGGCTCTGGGCTGGTTTCTGCCCCAAAGGAATTTACGAGCCTTAATGGCTCTTCAATGCAGTTGTCTTTCCAAGGTTCTGATGACAGTTATCTTGTCATGGCGCAAACATTCCTTATTCTGTGTTTGCAGTTCGGCTCTGGTTCTGGAGAATTCGCAGTTCAGGTTAGCATGGAGGAGGGAGGCTCTGAGGGTAGCATACCCACCCTCGAGTCCTTCCCCTGCCCAATTCTTGCAGTGTGTTCTCACTCGGCTCAGGTGAATTTGATGGTGGCAGTCGGGTTGCAGGGCCATCGGGGTAACATTTCCTACGACATTCTTCTTGGCAGACGAAGGCACAAGGCCGTTAAGCTCTGCCATGGGTTCATTATGGCTCCGCGCGCTGGGTATCGTAGGCCTCGCAGGGGAGGCAATTCTGGGCAGCAGGGCGGCACTAGAGATAGTGGTCATTCAAGCCCGAGGCGTATCTCTCCTCTGGCTTGTGCTTCGCCACCCTCCTGCAATTCGGTGCACTCTGAGTCAGATTTAAGTAATGCAGTGCAGACCGCGACTCTTTATTACAACCACAAGAGGAACAAGCCTGTGGTTAAAGCCATGATAACAGTAATTTTTGTTGATGAGGATGAGGAGGAAGGAAGTTGGAAGGCTGAAATGGAGGAAAAGACGCCTCCCTCCTCGGACAACACTTCCAAGCTAAAGGACAGTTCTTACAGCCCAGAATTACAGAGAAAGATGGATGAGGAGAGCACCTTTGGTTACTCAGCAGAGCAGGTGGAAGCATTACAGGAAATCAGCAGCCTCAAAGGGAAAGCTCCCATGGTTACTTCTGAGGGTCCACCAGAGGCTCAAAGGGAAACTCAAAACAGCAGGCCTTCCTCTCCTCAGAGCAAGACAAAGAATGAGGAGTCTGAAGACTCTTTCGATTATACTCTGTACCTCAAATTTCCGCCTGGTATTGAACGTCTCGAAGATGTTCCGATTGGCATGGAGGTGACTTGGGAGCGTGACCCGGTTCGTGCAGCAGAAGATCGTAAGAAGCGAGCGCTGGAACGAGAAGCTGAGGTGCGGAAGAAGCAGGACAATTAATGGCAGAAGAGTCAAGGGTAAGCCTGATCTCAGGCGAACGATGTTTTTTCCTTTTTGGCTTAGTTTCGGTCTGGTGGCGAGCAGCAATTGATAAAATGCTAATTAGAAACACTGTTTCTTGTAATGGGTCTTGGGGTCTGGGTTAATTTCCAGTTTCTATGTCTGTCTATGTCGGTCTATGTCTGTCTATGTCGGTCTATGTCGCAATACAAACTATCTCTGCTGGTATTTTTGTAATCTCTAGCTTGTATACGCAGACAATCCAGGTTGATGAGGAAAGCTTTGACAGAGAGCTAAACACATGCTCTCAGAGGTTCCCACCTCTTGTAAATACTTTTTTTGGTTTTAATTTAATTAGTTTAGCCTTTGCCCAGCAAAAAAAAACAATATGGCCTTGAGATGCATTGGGTGATCAACCCGATGTTTTGAGTGAGAAGGAAAATTGTTCAAATATGGTTGCAAAATATTTTTGATGACATGAAAGGCATAATTCATTTCCCTCTAAACCGTAGCCCCAACATTCTTCAATTTGAAAGAGAGATTTCTATATGAAAATGTGCCCTAGGGATAAATAAACACAGTCTTATGTTGGTCCATCAGGAGAATGTTGATATGATTATAGCCAAAGAAGCCATCCATAAACGAAAATATCTCACAACTAGCACAATCATCAATAATCTGGTCGATGATCGGGGTAGGATAATTTTCCTTAAGACAAGCATGATTTATGTCTCGATAATCGACACACACACAAATTTTCCCCTGTTTCTTCATGACAGGAACAATATTTGACACTCAATTAGTTAAAGGTACTCGGTAGATGAAACTAGCACATAGAGGTTTTTAAAATTTGGCTTTAATAGTGGCATCTTTATTGGGATGCACTGTATAGAGGCGTTGTCGAATTGGTTTAGCATTAAGGTAAGTCTTAATTTCATGCACATTTTTTTTCAGATTGATTCCTGACATCTCCTCGTAAGACCAAGTGAAAACGTCTCTAAACTCCTGGAATAAGGCTTTTTAGGACTTAATCTCATCAGGAGAGAAAGACACACCGATATGTATATTCTCAACAATGGCAGGTTTGATCAAAATATCGAGAGGGATAGTGTCTTCAATATTTGATAAGTTCTTCTCAAAATCGACATCGTGAATGGATATTGAGTTTGTAGATGACTCGAAAATATTTGGTTGATATAATTCACTAATATTATCCTTCTAGGAATCTAGAAAGGAGGAACTATGATGATGATCATCCCATGACACATCATATAGCATCATGATCTCCATGTTGCTCTCATTGGTAGAAAACGTACGAGTGAAAGGATCAGATGACGTGCCATAATCTAAGGAATAATCTACCCAATTGATGGAAGAGGATGGATCTAAATAAGCAGCAAAAGTCGAGTAGATCACTTCATAGTCAAGCTCAATGGGGTTAAGCGACATACGATTACCAAAACTGTTGATATGAGATTCATCTGGCACTACCCAAGGATCAACTAGAGTAGTGCAAGAAGATATTAATATAGGAAACCGAGGTAATTTTGTATGGAAGTGAAGGAGGAGGAAGTGAAAAGTTTCCCATGAGAGAGGAATCCTTAAGCAATCCAACCTCGACATGTTGATACGGGTGTGGGTTTTCCCTAATGAGAGGGATGCTTCCAGTAACTGAAGGATCAGTGGAAAAGAAAGTGAGATGATCAATGGCTATGATACCACCTTTGTGAGGAAAAGAAATCATTCTAAAATATGTCGAAACAACCACATCCATGGCATAAAGCCACGTACAACCTAATGGAATATTGTAATCTAGTGGCCATCGATAAATTTTACTTCTATAGATACAATCTTTCCGCCTAATTCTACTTATAAAGAGTTCAAAATTCCATAAGGTTTATAGCTTCTTCCATTAAAATCCTTCATAGTGGTTTGTGACTAACTTAATTGGGGATAACAAATGGCGTTCCAGCAAGATGAGACATAATACAGGTTGAGGCTCCCTCATCCAAAATGGAACGATGGATATTCTTACTGCAAACAAAAACCCAGATCATTAAAGATAATTGAGCTGAAATTCGAGGTGTATGATTCTCATGGTTAAAAACTACTAGGTTCGAATTCAAAGAATAAATACATCCACTTGCAGAAAGAAACGAATTCTTTTGGGTGAGACAATTTTGCAATACCTCGAGAGTGGACATGGCTGAGGGAGATTGAGCCATATCCTCAACTATTTTATAGTACTGAGCAGCTCTTGCATGAGGGTTGAAGGTAGATTAATGGATAATGCCTTTGGGAGGATTAATTGTCAACTCAGTAGGCATAGCATTTTGACTAGGATCCAACAGATATGTAGTTGAACTAGTATGTTGATTAGTAGCCATACCATTGGAGGGATTTTAATTATCATAGTATTTACTTTAGGTGGCCACCATAACATCATTTTGCGACTTAGCAGAGGAAATCATCAAAACTGAGTTAGAGGAAGCAGGATCTTGGGAAACCATATTGGTCTCCTAATTTATAAATGGATCTGTCAACAAAGTGGGAGTAGTGGATGATTTAAGGAACTGATTTACTTACACCCAGTGTGGACAATCCTGAGTGAAATGTTCCTCATTATAAATCAAACATGGGTAATGAGGTTTCTAATTTTCTTCAAAAGGTTGATTGTTCTGTTTATCCTGTGGAGGGTTATCTTTCTTCTTTTTACCTTTTCCCTTCTTCTTACTTTTTGTTTGTTGATATTTACTGTTGGCTGATTGAACAATATTGATCTTGGAAGTAGAAGGCATAGGAGTGGTGGAAGGAGGGTTTTGAGTAGCCCCAATAAGAGTGAAATCAAATGGTTTACTCGTCGACTTCTCGCTGGTAGAACCAATCATGCTATCAGTTACATGTGATTCTTTACCAGGAGATTGAGGAGAAATATTTGAAGGTTGCAAAGCATTTGGTATTTTCTCATAAAGCTTGCCATATTGGGTATAAATAAGATCCAAATACGAGGCACGAGAAATTACTTTCTCTTCAGTCACAACTTTTCCCTTGGTAACATCTTCTATGATAGGTGGTAACAAAGACATAATGAACCATTCAACTAACAATTGGTCAATAGAAAACATTCTAACCAAACGACGACGATGTCGCCACTCATGAATGTGATCCAAGATGTGAGTGGAATTAGTTTGTTTGAAATTGGTTGAAAGTTCAATTTGAGTCTCATATCAGATGGGTAACTCAAAATGTGTTAATAATGTGTAGCCAAGGTGCTAAAATTATTGAACGAAGCTCTTAGTAATTCAATATACCATTTCGTTGTCGTACTGGTGAGTGTAGATGGAAAAGCTGAAAATGAATAATCATTATTGGGAGAGTTCGAAGAACACCACAAATGATAATTCATCACATGTGTGGATGGGTCTTCTTTAGGATTTCCATTGAATTTTGGGATATCGATGGGAAACTTCGTGGGAATAACCGACCATCAAGGAGAATAGGAAATGGGATCATTTCCAACCTTGGTTAATTCCAGAAATTTGAGAGTTGCTACGAATGGCAACTTCCTATTGAGGTCCAGTGGAGGATATCCTGGATAAGGTGGGATGGCTTGGGAAACAGGTATCTATGCTCTAGGATAGGAAGTATTTTGATAACCATAATATACACAACCTTGCTTCCCAACAACAAGATAACCTTATAAAGGTTGAAATGGTCAGGTTTGGATTTTCTAACCATAAAGAATTTGAGGGATACCTTGATACGGTTGATATTGTTTCCCTATGGGATTTTGCATCATCCCAACATAAGGTTGGTTACGTTCTACATGTTCCATAGCACATACATTCTGACCCATTTGAATTTTAGGAATGGTCTGACCAAGCGGTTGTGATTGTAAGTTACCTTGAAAAGCTTGGGTATACAAGGCTTGAGAAGCACCAGGTACTATTGGGACAGGTTGAGTTAAAGATGCAACCTATAAAGGTTGACTCACATTCACTTGAGCTTGAACAAGTTGAGATGTAGGTTGTGGAACAAGGATTTGAGATGTAATTGGAACATGTATATTTTTTCTTGTAGATTCAAATTGGTTATGTAATATGCTAAAACATAAGACTTAAATCTACTCTACTCGTCAGCGGAAACAAAAATTGATCGATGAAAACGCTAAGCAGACAAGGAATAATTTCAATCATACATAACACAATATTGTTTTGGAGAAAGCCACATCTAAAAAACCCTTCTATCTGTATATTGCATTAATCAAAATATCTAAGAAGAAAATACAATTCTTGTTCAACCCAAACAATCTCTGCACAAGTACAATCTATCTCAATGCTTCACAAACCAGCTCAAGTCAATACTTAGCCAAATTTGTTATCTACTAAGCTCCTACTTACTTGTGCTCATAAGATCCATGCACAAACTTGTGCTTCCTATTGCTTGGTATCACCAACTTGTGCTCACAAAAACAATGATTAAATGTGTGCCTTCATTCCTCCTTTTAAAGGCAATTCAAAAATGGTTAAAATTAGTGAGTTATCTAGTTAAGGAATGTTTTCTTTTAGGTCTTCTTTTGACTACATGCACCATCTATACAACTTGGAAAATTATACAAGTGATAGTACACTATCCCTGAAATATAATCTCAACTAGGTCTTCCTCTGAACTAACATGAATGAGTTATTTATGAGTGAATTACTAGTTATCTGATTAATCACTGCATATGAATTAAATCTAGTTTAATTCACTTGACCTCTCACTAGTTCCTCCAACTGTTTGAACTAGTTTAACCGACTATAACTCAGTTAGACTGAGTTAATTAATTACAACTCAAAAGAACTCAACCTGGACCCCTCAAATTTAGGAATCACTCTACATGACTGTAGTTAGACTTCAAACTCGAATTTCTGATCCAACTAAGTCAACTTAACTTAGTTAACTGCTACAAGCTGCTATGAGAATAGAATTACAATTTAATTCCTAATTTAATTCAAGGATGAATTAAATTAATGTTTTCTTAATACTATTTTTAACATTTCTTGTTTCTATTTTCAACATTCCCTCTCAACAAGAAAGGCATTCAACTCTATCCCGATCTGGTACCTTTGGAATGTTATGCATGCAAATCTTGTCACTCTTTTTATTGCTACTATAACATCTGCAACCAAAAACCATCCAAACAAAATAAACTGAATCAACTATGTCTACAATTGTCTACTAGGAAAACTATGCTGCTGCTATATCTACTCCTGAGCCTCTTGCTCTACTGTCAACACTACTCTACACTCTTCAGTATCTGATTAACACTAATCCTCCTGCTACTGAATATTGTGGGCCCCCATAGCAAGATAATGATTCATGAGACAAAAAACACCTCAGTGGAGCCTGCCTAAATTTCTGCAACTCTTGGGAATATTGCTTCACATCGCCCCACCTCTCACTTGGAGGTATGGTTGCATGTGCTCCCTATGCCCACTTGGCTCGAATTCCCCCCCTATTGGAGGTCTATACTTGAGTGGATGTCTCCACTCGGTCTCCTATATGCTTCTCCAATTATGGGTACTCCACAATTTGTTGAGACTGCTTCTGAGGCTACATGTTGAGAGGTAATTCATGCTCCCTCTCAACCACCAAGTCTCTAACCTTTTCCTTTCTCCTCAAGCTTGTGCATGCATCTTGTAACTCAAGTGCATACAGGTTCTTCACTCGCACCCCAATTTGGTTCATATTTCCCATGGTGAAGTGTCTAAGGAAAACCTTCCCTTTGCTAAAAATCTCATCGTCTAGGCATTCTGGAAACTCAGATCCACGTTGTAACTATCCTGCTGTCACAAAATTTTCTGGAAAAAAGCGATGATTTTAAATCGACGATATCTCCTTAATCCAAACTCCGATTCGACTGATTTTTTTTCTCAATTTGGGTATTTTTTTGCAAGGAATCCAGATCAGCTATCTTTTATGAAAAAAATTCACATAAAGTTTCAGATATGCTCTGCAAACTCGCCGCCCAAAACAATTCCTTCTTTGATACCATGTAGATTTTTGCTTGTAGATTCAAACTGCTTATGTAAAATGCTAAAACATAAGACTTAAATCTACTCTACTCATTAATGGAAATAAAAATTGATCAATGAAAACACTAAGAAGAAAAGGAAGAATTTCAATCACGCATAACACAATATTTTTTCGGGGAAAGCCACAACTAAAAACCCCTACTATATGTATATTGCATTAATCATAAGACCTGAGAAGAAAATACAATGCTTTTTCAACCTAAAAAATCTCTGCACAAGTAAAATTTATCTCATTGCTTCACAAACCAACTCAAGCCAATATTTAGCCAAATCTATTGCCTGCCAAGCTCCTACTTCCTTGCGCTCACAAGCTCCATGCACAAACTTGTGCTTCGTATTTCTTGGTGTCACCAACTTGTGCTCACCAAAACAATGATTAAACTTGTGCCTTCATTCCTCCTTTTAAAGGCAATTCAAATGGTTAAAATTAATGAGTTCTATAATTAAGGAATGATTTATTTTAGGCCTTCTTCTTATTGCATGCATCATCTAAACAACTCAGAAAATTATACAACTCATAGTACACTATCCTTGAACTCTGATCTCAACTAGGTCTTCCTCTTAACTGACACACATGAGTTATTTATGAGTGAATTATCAGTTATCTGATTAATCATTGCATGTGAATTAAATCCAATTTAATTCACTTGACCTCTCACTTGTTCCTCCAACTGTTTGAACTAGTTAACTGACTATAACTTAGTTAGACTGAGTTAATTAATTACAAATCAAAAGAACTCAACCTCGACTCCTAAAATTTATGAGAATCACTCTACATGACTCTAGTTAGACTTCGAACTTGAATTTACTGAGCTAACTAAGTCAACTTAACTTAGTTAACTACTACAAGCTACTATGAGAATAGAATTACAATTAATTCAAGGAAAAGTTAAATTAGGATTTCTTAATACTAGTTTTAACATATATTGTTTCTATTTTCAATAGAACAGGTTGAGAAACTAAAGAAGAAGCCACAACTGAACCAGGTTGTATGGGCATGGTAGGTTTCCAAACATTAGTAGCCATTCCCAAATATGGAGGACTCATTTGAGGTTGAGCACTAACTTGAGGAGATGGAAATATCCCTGCAATAGTTTTCCCCTCTACCAAAAGAGAAGGGTCATACAGAGGAAACTTCCCCTCAAGAGAAGGATTCATAATAGGAGGTGGATTGGGTTGTTGTAGGCATCCATACCCACTAACATAAGGGCCAGTCTACTGTTGAATCATAGGAGTAGATGGAGGTATAGGAGCAAACTGTGTAATGATCATCAAAGAAGTGCTAGATGGAATTCCATATGTAGATGACATTAGAGAGGTCCATGGACTAGATGCTACGCCAGAAAAGGTACCAGGCAAAGAGTGGTAACTAGGCAGGATAGACGGGCCACCATTCAAATGTGTCTTTGGTGATGTTACAAACATGGATTAAGTTACAAGATACGTTGTAATAGTCATGGTAGTAGAGATAGGTTGGGAAAGCATAGAAGATTCAGTCATGGTTAACTGTCCCAAAGAGGGTTTCCAAAGGAAACTTAATGCCGAGTTGAAAGGAAAAGAATTAGACAAAGGATCTTGTGATGGAGTATGAGGAGAAGGAAAAATATGGGCTTGATAAAAATGAGTCTCTACTTGAATGGGAGAAGAGGGTTGAGGTTCTTCTTGTGGAATTTCTTTGATACTCACAAGATTAGGTGGATGTGATCCACTGTTGGGTCCAATATATACAGGTTGCGGTTTTGTCTAAAACACAAGAAGAGAAGAGGAAGGACCTGAAGTAATAAGTGCATATAATTGAGGTGCCTCAGGTTGTGTCATCTCTTATTCAGTATATTCAAGTTCAATAACCTTAAGTGACAAGATTTCAGTTGCTTCAGTTTCCACTGTGTTAGATTCACTAGCCAATGGATAGGTAATCTTTGCCTCAGTACTCACAGAAAAAAGATGATTTTGGTGGATCAATTTCAGGTGGGGGACCAGAAGTAGTAGCTCCTGAAGCACTAGATTTGATAGTCTTTGTCTTTTTATACTTCTAATGATGTCCGGGAGTGCCTCTAGTGGAAGAGGAAGCTTATTTTTCATTCTATGCGAATGAAAGAGGGTAGGGTGTTGTTCTTCCACTCTGGATTAATAAATTTTAACAATTAAAACAAAAAAGAAATCAAAGAGGGTAAACTAGGCATAAAGATTTACCAAGCAATTGTGAAATGCAATATACAACCTTGGAGAACCAAGGATTTACGTACGGGAAGGAAATCTCCCCGAATGTTGTGTTTACTTTATCACAGTATACAAGGCAACCAACTTGGTTACCTATGCTGAGGATAACAACCTATGGTGGACTTCCAAAGTATACTTAATGGTACAGTGAAGTGTTGTCTCTGTTAGTGTTTTCTAATGCATAACCGTACGATAAGAGCATTCCCATATACTTTTCATGTGCGGAGCTCCATCCAATATACCCAAAGGTACGTGGAGAACAGTCTGATACACTTACATACATGCAACGAGATATGAAATGCTAGCAAAAAATGATAACTCCTATGTTTATAGATGTCAAAACATGTCTCAAGGCTAGACTTCTAGATCTTTGTGTTAATGATTCAAATGCTTCTTAAGATTGCTTCAATAAATTTTAAAGTTTATCTTGAATTAAGTCTCAGTTTTCAAGGCTCACCATGAATTTCACTTGAATGTCCTAAAAATGCAAGAGAACACAAAGTATGCAACATATAAGATGCAACAAACAAGTTTATTAAACCAATTCCCCTAATGCAATTGTTTCTAATTCCAATTCACACACAAACCCCTACATGCAATGCAAGATGCATAAGATTTTTCTTTTCAATTCCCCTTAATTTTCATATCAAAACTAAGATATTTTCCTAGTCATTGGTAAAATACACTATTCAGAATGATGATTGAAACACCAATTCTTTCAAGCAATCAATGATTAAGAAATCAATTTTCTAATGAGATAATTGGTAAGAAGAAAGGAAAATCTAAGAAAATTCTTATCAAACGCACTCAAAACCAAAATAAAATAAGATGGAGGCATCTAAGAGACCAAGACAGACTCAAGGAAATAATGAGGACCAGCTGGAACAATGCTAATCAAATATAAAATCACAAAAAGGTAATTTTTTTGCATGAAATAGAGGTCAACGCAGGCGCTGAAAGGCATCAATACTTTGCAACATAGGTGCAGAGAAGGCCAAGTAGCACAACAACGCTTTGTCTTTAGACCAGGGTGAGCATTGATCAATGTAAGGCCAAGTTTTGACACAAAAAATCCAAATGAAGCTCAATGAAAGGTATTCTTAGGTTCAATTCAGAGGGAGTGAGGCAATGGAGGTCTGTTCAAGAGGGGAAATAAGTATTAGGGACAAGGAAACCACTAAGGGAATGAAATGATCCCCATTGGAGTCGCCAATTTTTTATGTGGAATTTATGAATGGGGACATAAGTATATTCCCTAAACCTAGTGGACTGGTCTATAACAACAGAAAGAAAAGAATATAAATTTCCCCTTAGAGAAATTGGAGAACGGAAAGAGGCTTGCTTAGGATCTATCGCAAGCTCTTCTCTCCTCTTGGCTTGTAAGTTCCAATCATAGCTACGATTTCTATAGTTAGAACCTTCACATATAATCAACACAAGCCAAATATTTGCGCCATCTATGTAACATTATCCAATTACTCTATTCAATGGATCAAAAAATCATTGAAATATATGAATGTAAACATAACATAACACATATAGGAAACCATTGTACTCTTTCTATTAAGATGAATAGGAGAGAGTTTACAACCAATAATAGTAGCTGATCTTGTAGATATCTCCATGGGTTGACTTTTCCTTCCTTGTCACAAAACACACCTCAATATCACCCTAATGCATGAAGTTGATGACTCTCTCATATTCAAAGTAGCAACATGAGGGTATGATTAGTCTCCAAAAGCCAACCCTGACGTTGTAGATGGCTGTAAATTTATAGGAGAGGGATGGTAGTTTAGGAATTCTTATCCATTTACCAATATAGGCTTCAGGTCCACTTAAGAGGAGAGGATGAGCTCAAGTGATAAGAGGTGAAATATTCAAGGTAGGATCAGATAAGATTCAAAGTTCTTAGCCAAGGTAAATGGTTGAAACAACTCCTAGAGTTTTCTAGAAGAGGAAGCTTTGGGTTTCTTTTTAATTTTCCTGAATTTCTAGAATTAACACACCCCCAACAAGGGACAACCTTCTATTGATCAACATTGGTGCAGAATGAAGCAACATGTTACTGAATGCAGGTCTCTAAAGGGATATGGTGTGTTAGGCCTTAAAATAATTAATTTGAAGTAATCAAACCCAGAAACTTAGGGATTTCGAAGAATCATGCTTAGGGATTTGTGTAGGGACGATGACAAGGTGTTCATAGATGTGGATTGATACGTTTTGTAGGTTTATTGACAATATGCAACAAAATCGCCTATAACAAGTAGCTAGACTGGAAGCTATCAAAATTTTTCTTTCCTTTTCCATTCTTAAAAACATCAAGGTATATCATATAGATGTGAAGTTAGTGTTTCTCAATGGAGAGTTGGAAGAAGAAGTTGATATTGAGTAGTCAGAGTGATTCACACACACAGAAAATGAAAGGTTTGTGTGCAAACTGAAAATGACTTATATGGACTCAAACAGACACCCTAAGTCTGGTACGCAAGACTGGATCAATATCTTCGGAATCAAAGCTTCAAGAGGGGCACTGTAAACAACAATCTGTATATAAAATCTCAAGATGCTAATCTATTAATTATGGTAGTGTATGTGGAAGACATAATCTTTGGAAACAATATGGAACAATTGGGACATCAATTTGCAAACTCTATGAAGATAGAGTTTGAGATGTCCATGATAGGAGAACTATCCTTCTTCTTGGGATTGCAAATTTCTCAATCAAAATATGGGGTATTTATCTCCCAGTCCAAATACCTACGAGAAACTATGAAGAAATTTGGGCTGGAAGATTGCAAGCTAGTTAGCACACCCATGGTTACAGGCTATAAATTATGCAAAGAATATGAGACACCACAGGTAAATTAGACTGATTACAGATCAATGATAGGAAGCTTGTTGTATCTCATAGTGTTGAGACCAGATTTCTTGCAAGTAGTAGGTCTTGTGGCCATATTTCAATCCTACCTCCATGAGAGTCATATCATCATTGTCGAAAGGATTTTCAAATACCTTCAAGGGACATTAGGTTATGGACTATGGTATGCTAAAAGCATAGAGTTTAAGTTGAAGGCCTATATTGATGCTAATTGGGTAGGCAGTATTGATGATAGGAAGAGCACCCTTGGTGCAACATTCTTTTTGGGAATTTCTTAGTGTCCTGGATCAACAAGAAACAAGACTCCATCTCTTTATCAACTGCTGAAGAAGAGTATATTGTAGCTGCCACATGTTTCTCACAAATTCTATGGATGAAACAAACCTTGAAGGCCATTAAGGTAGAATTGACTGATCCCATTCCAATAATGTGTGATAATACTAGTTCCATCAATATCTCTAAGAGCCTTTTCATGAACTCCAAGACCAAGCACATTCCTGTCAAGTTAGATTTATTAAGAGACGATGTTACAATTGGTGTTGTTCGACTTGAATATGTGGACACTAAAGACCAACTTGCAAACATCTTTACTAAGCCACTTGCAAGAGAACCATTTGAGCATCTCAAGCAACAGATAGGAGTTGCAACTCCTCCTCCCAAATGAATTGATTATAATGTGTGTTGGAAACTACTCAACATGTGGGATCAATTAAAGAGTAGTATGCAGTGGTTCAGGGAGAGTTTTCAAGAGAATCATTTGCCATTGATGCCAAAAGGGGAGAAGATTACTGGTGCTTAGGATAAGAACAACAATGAAAAATACCATTCTTGGTTTCAAGGGGAGCTTATAGTGTTTCCATAAACGCTAAAGGGGGAGATTGTTGGACCATTGGCATTACCTAGATGGCTGGTGTCAGCAAGTATGTTGGAAATGATGTCAAATAGTCTAGCATTGAGGAGCATGTTATTCAGGAGGATTCCCATGGTTGTTGCAGTCTCTAGTAGAGAATCACCATAATAGAAGGCCTATAAGAGAATCCATAAAATGATGACTATGGTGGTTGTGAGTCCCAGGATTTGAAGGAAATTCTACCTTTAGAGTTGAACTCATATTCTCTTAGAAGTGGCTTAGTTCGATAGTGCCTGGAAAGAGCTTTCCAACGAAATGTGGAAGTAAAAAAATGGCCTCTTGCATCAAGAGTTATTTCCAATAAAAGTTGAAGTTCCCAAGGTATTCATAGCATAGTTAAATATCGTTAGTGAGCTTTTGGCACGTAGCCAAAGTTAGAAGAACTGCCAAACTCAGCAGAAAGTCTAGCAGAGCCTCTAAGTGAGAGCATTAGGTAGATGTCGAAACATCGGATTTGATTAGAGGTGCCAACATTACAAGCTATCTTGGTGGGCTTATCACAGAGAGCTCACCCCGGTGGACCAGGATGACGCCATCCCAGTGGGTGCACCTTGGTGGTTTCAAATAGGGTGCAAGTTGTAAGCACCAGGAAGGAACAAAGCGGCTGGAGCCCACCTAGTTGCGATAGCCTGGAGGTGAATCCCAGAAGGGATAACAAAGAGGTAGCATAGTAGAACATTGGACCCAGCAAGAGATCGCAAATGGCTAAGTGCCGAGAGGAAAGTGTCGGGCTATGTGGCAACTTTACAATGGCATTGGAGACAATTTGATAGATGGGATTTGTGGTCCCAGAAGTGGTTTCCAGCACAGTTGATCATGCAGATCAACGACAGAGAGCTGCTCCAGGGGTAACCCTCCCCAAAACCTGAATCCGCTTAGAAGTGGCGCCAGAGCCAGATTTTGGAACCTAGTGGTTTTGATTAAAAAGGAATTTGGTGCAAATCAAAGGTCTTAGAGAACCTTTATCTCTCCTCTAGAAGGACACATGCAACTTTTGATTGGCTATCAGGAGTTGATGGTGACAAATGATGTTAGCATGATGTGGTTGTATGAGGGACACATGGGAGGAATATTCAACATTTTTGGGTGGCCTAATGGGCCAGACCTAAGTGACACATGTCACCACTCAATATCTGCCATGTGGGGTTGATGACATAAGCATGACATCATCTCGGAAGGGCTACCCTAGAAGGTTTGAGTGGTGTGTGCATATGAACTAGTGGGCTGACTAGGCATCGGGTAGACGTGGTCCTGTCAGAGCACGAACCAATGGAAAATGAATCAAGCAGACCCAACTCGGACAACTCATCTCGTAAGGAAGACCCCGATAGTTTATGAAGGGGCACAAGAAAAACACGTAGAGTAGTATGAACTAGGGAAACTTCAGTCAAACAACTCATCTCGACAAGGCCTTTGATTGGCTAGTGAAAGAGTGGGCGAACCCTACCAGACAGTTCATCCTGTAGGAACAAACCTGGCATTTATAAAGGGAGTGGCTAAGGAATTCACCAGAAGATAAAGCATCAGGACATGGAGGACTCACCGGCAGATTTGTGGCAAAGCGACAACAAATGAGAATGAGGCCAGGAAGTTCTCATGGGACATGTTGACACGATAACATGCCCCATTTGGGTACATTAAAAGGCACAACCTTAATGTGCCATGATAGAAAGGGCTATGGGCTAAGCCCTGACACTTGGTCATTTCATGTAGAAATAAGACCAATGGAGCAGAGCCATTAACAAAGGGAATTCAACCCATGAAGGGCTTAAACAGGCTAAGTTCTTGAAGGCTTCAGCTGATAGTCACATGTAGTGGTCCTATGATAGAAAAAAAGTAAAGGTGCCAACAAAAGGAGCCAAAGTCCGAAGTCGACAAATTTGGTAGCACTATTAATAGAAAGACTTTAGGCTTTGGATCGATGATTCGGAAGTTTTAACTTGAGAATTTGAGTCAATACAATTACTGAGAGCTCTGGTTCAAGGCATCAAGGACCAAAACACACAAGAGCAATTTAATGGAGCCTATTGTGAAACAGAGTTAGCTATCCCTGAGCGTCACTGCAAGTTATGATGAATTAAATGAAAAGATTGTGTGTTGTAGTGCTCTCCTTTAGTCTTATGAGCCTTAAAGACCAACGAAGGAGATTCATGCTATGAGTACATACACATGTTAATGGAGGAGCTCTCTAAATTTGCAGGTTGACTAAGATTCAATTCTTAGTATGAAAAACACACAGGTGCTCATTCTCATATTTAATTCAGTTGTAGTGGCCAAGAAGTAGTACAAAACAGAGAGATAATGTTGTCAATGCATGGTCTGACTGAGAATTAATTCTCAGTATGGAAGAAACACATAGGTGCCCATTCTTATGATTATTGTAGCTGCAATGTTTAGGCAATCTGATGTAACAACAAGATGGAGAGCCATGATGAGTACGCTCTTGGGAAAAATGAAATTGACTGCAAAGACAACATCGATCATTGTGTAACAATGAAACAAAACCAAGGATTGCAATGGAGCAAAGTGGGTGAATGTAGAATATGTGTGTGCTGAGTGTGCAGTGTCATGAGTGTGAAAATGTGTAATAGAGACATAGTGAAGCAGAGGAAATTGACCAAAGTTGGTTGACAAGCAAGGAGCACAATTCAAAGGAGAACTACAGAGGTGAAGAAAAGATCTGGTATTGCATTAGACCAAATTTATAT
Organism: Pinus taeda; assembly: GCA_000404065.3. Classification (NCBI taxonomy): domain Eukaryota; kingdom Viridiplantae; phylum Streptophyta; class Pinopsida; order Pinales; family Pinaceae; genus Pinus; species Pinus taeda. The sequence goes on from APFE031128544.1 coordinate 33,428, forward strand.
TTCTATGTAAAGGTGTTAGCCTCTGTTTTTAGTTTGAAAATTGGATGAAAGTAGAACAATGGTTAGAGTAGGTAGTGGTCTGGATTCATAAGAGGTTGGTGCCTCTTGGTAAGTTGCAACTTGCTATATGAAGGGGGTTGGGGCCTCTTCTGAGTGGTTTCTCACAAACAAATTGACGTAATTAAGTGGGTTCTTAAATTGCATCATAATAACAAATAGATTGGTGGTTTTCTCCCTTTGGGTTTCCACATAAAAATACTTGTCTCAATATGTGTGTGTGTTATCCAGTTGATGTATGTGAATGTCTTATATTTTTTTTCATGTTTACTGTAGTATGAATGCTCTTTGAAATAATTTCCTGTAGTGAAAAGAATTTGAAAGTTTGTACTTAAAGTTTTAAGAACCCACCTTTTATTGATTCACCCCCCTTCAATACTTCCTTATTCCAGCAAAGTGTATATAGTGGTTTTATGTCTTTCGATCCTAGCTTATTTGCAATATTTTTCGAATCCTAAAGATGTGAACTCACCTCTATTATCCACTCTTAAACATTTGATTGTCATGCTTAATTTCTTTTCTACTGTAACTCTAAATTGTTTAAATATATTAAACATATAAGATTTTTTTCAAGATATAGACCAACACTTTTCTAGAGAAATCATCTATAAATGCTACTAAATATGACAATTCTCTAAAGGAAAATATAGGGAATGCCCCCAAAAATATGAATGGATATAATCTAAAACACCTTTACCAGTGTGACTTCCTGCTTTAAACTTTTGTCTAGACTATTTTCATAAAATACAATGTTCGCAAAAAGTCAAATTCAATTTTTTTTTTAATTTGGAAGTAATTTAGTAGCTATAGTCAATTCTTACTCATATGAACCAGTCGATGATTCCATAGAAAACTATATTCATTCAGCTCATAAGATACCACCACTGCTTCATTAATTTGAGTACTCCCTTCTAACTTGTACTTAAGGTTTCTCATCTTTATACCCTTCATAACCACCAAAGCATCCTTCAACAGCTTATGACACCACCTTGACCAATAAATTTGTAACCTCTATAATCCAAAACTCCCAAAGAAATTGAACTCTTCTTTAGTTCAAGCACATGTCTAACCTTTGTCAACGTTCTTATAATATCATCAATCATTCTAATCTTGATGTTTCTAACCCCAATAGTCTTATAAAATACATTATTTCCCACAAGAACAATACCACCAACAACAACTTGATAAGACAAAAACCAACTTCTATGTGGATACATGTGATGAGAATCACTTGAATCTAACAATCATTCTTCATAATATTAAGGGAGATTACAAATAGATAAAGCTTCATCGATCATACCTAGACCTAATTCAACTATTTTTTTTTTTTTTTTAAACTCTTCCTTGGATTCCCACCTCTTCCAATAATATTTCTTGAGATGCCCAGACTTTTATAATACCAACATGTGAGTTTACTCTTCTTGCCCTTTTGACTTTGATTTTGATGTGCCTCAACTTCTCTCCTTTTTTTATGGACCGACCTCTAGCCATCATTGCTTATGTTGTGGATGTTTCAATACTGGATTTCCTTTGCACCTTCTTAGAAAACAATGCTCCAACAATATAATCATAGTCAAAAGTATCAATGACTAAATGATCTCATGATCGAGGGAATAAACACACCAATGTAACTACTTTATCTTCCTCATTGAGTTAACATCCATACTAGTCAACTGGCATATAATATTTATAAATACATTTCAATGATGTCCCATTTTTCTACCTTCTTTCATTTTCAAACTATATCCTTTCATTTTTAAGGAGATTTGGTTCATTAAGGATTTTTTCGTATAAATGCTCTCCATTATGCTTCATAAGTCTGCTTATATTTCTTCTCCAATAATATTAAATAGAACATACATAACCAAATATTGCTGAGAGCTCCTACATATAGACCTTCCCATTCCTCATCAATCATACTCAAAGATTTCTTCCTCATCAATCATACTCGAAGATTTCTTTCTCTTGCCATCTAATGCTATATGTAGTCCTTGCTACACTAAAAAATCTCATAACTTGAGATTCTATAATTCGAAGTTATTTTTACCATTAAATTTCTCCACCTTAAACTTGAGATTAATCATCTTTGTTATTAATCTCTATACACAAACTGTCTCTAATTTTTTTTAAATATTTATTTTAAAAAATTGGAATAAATATAAAAAAAAATTGAGATGTATACCAAATTATATACATATATATATAGAATTACCAACTCGAATAGAAAGGGCTCCATAGTTGGTTTTACCTGTAAACAATCTCAACTTCTGCGTGTTGGACGAAATGCTCGAACCCTCTACATGGCCTCCAACAATTTGTCTGATAAATCGAAACCCTCCTCCACATTTCACAGCTAGAGCCTCCACTGCGGAATAGCTAGACTCCACTGCGCTTCCTCCTCTGCACCAGCTGACTCGATGGAGCCGCGGACAAAAATGTGTCTATGCGGACTCCTTCTCCAGCGCTGGATGGAAACCTCCGATATGAATAATTTCCTTTATTCCTCCACTTTTGTGTTGCATACAATAACAGTTTCAGAAAATGGGCACAAACAGAACTCTGTGCAGGGGATTGAAAATGTGGTCTCAACTCAATAGTGTGAACTCCTCAACGTGCTGGATGAACCCAGATGAACAGTGAATGGACTTCCGATGCCTGGTTCGATTTGCAAATGAGACAGATGAGGGGGGACCTTCACGTACTTGTCACGGTTGTCCTGCGCCATGTTTCGCTGATGCATTATGCTTGAGCTGGTGGTAATGTATAATGGACTAACAAGTTTAATTTTAATTTTAATTAATTTTAGTAATGGTTTTGATTTAGTTATTCGTTAATTTAAATATTTAATTTAAATTACATAAATTTATATGGTATAGTAACCGGGTATTTAACTATTAATCTAGTCAACAAATAGTCATATTTGACGATAAGAGTTCAACCCAAAGTGTTTTAATTGTCTAAACGCTATAACGATAAAAGAGACGCGAGGGCCCAGGCTGTCTACTAGCCAGTCATTCGGAAAATTGCTAGTCCCCATTTTCCTCAGACAAATAAATTAGGCTGCACTCCTAATAAGAACAAACATTTATTAGACATTCACAAATTAACTATCAACACATATTTTCCGATGCTTATATACATGTCTTTATAGTGGTGCTTAGAAATCAGATAGGTACTTACCAAATTCATGATTGTCAGTTCAAGATTTTCCTGCCAATTTTGTACTCACCATAGTGTCTATAGTTCCATCGAGAACGCATGATTTTACTACCGAAATAAGGACATCATGTGTTTGGTGCGCCTCAACATACCATTTGCGACGACCAAGGCAAACCAATTCACACAATTTTCATGACCTACAATGAAGCCAACTCATATTCTCATTTATATAAAGTCTGACCGGTGCTCCTGAAATTCAGACTTCTATTTTTTCTAATATAATATCAGAGCCTTAAGGCTAATATTCATTGATGGGCTATCGAGTTTATTGTCGTTGAATCTTAAATCGTGAGTGTCTCCATTAGGTCCTCATTGTTATCCACAGAATGGCATCAAGTTTTGTAGCGTAAGAGTTCGGTGGCTGGTGGAAATGAATACGCAGTTCTTATTGTGGTTGTTTAATTTTCTTGTTGCATACATTTGTTCAGAAAACATGATGCGATGGGATTTTCCCGATTCCTTCTTTGAAGTGGAAAAATTCTCAGATTTCTGACGCATTAAAAAGTTCCAACGCCGATTTAAGATCAAGATGTATGATTAAGGATGCAGCAGGCTTTGTATGCCCAGAAACTGGTTTGGACAATGTGGATGAATAGTCAATGCCATCTCGACGTTATTAATTATGCTCTAATGATGCAGATCTGATTTGTACATGGTGGAGAACTCATGGTTATTCACTGAATATTGCAAAGCTTCACATCAGTAGTGTTGTCCATTTTAGGGCTTTGCAAACTCGGAAACTGTCCACAAACGACGGGGTGCAATGTTCTGGGAGGGAGTGCTTAGCCTACCCTGGTTGCGAACATTAATCTGAGCTTTTACATAATCGGAATGCCCGTAGGCCTCGTTATGAGATTCCATCAAGAACTGGGTTTTATTGGATTTTGGGTGGGATTGTTCGCTGCACAATTCTCCCGTTTAGCATTCATACTCTCATACCCTCTTCAAATAAAATTCAAGCGCAACCCGTTCTTGGTTTCACAATGGATCGTTCGGGGAAGAACTCCACCTGTGGCCTCGCTACTCTGCATGGCGGATTGCCTACATACACCCGTACAAGGATAAACCCAACAGTTCCATTTCATAATTACAATTTACAAATAACGTAAAAAACTGTATGAAATAACATTTCTAACCACATATATATGTATATAAATTGGTTCCCGGGATCCTCAGTGCGCTATTCCTATGTTGTCCGATAAAATTGACAGGCCATAGATCAATACCCAAATCCCGAGGGAGGACTGCCAGGTGGACGAAGCAAACTAGGCTTCTAGATATTTCCAACCCACCACAAGTTCCTTTGGCGGGATTCGCTAACCAGACAAGCGATCACATGAATCAATATACTTACACCAATATCAGGTTATTAAGTGATTGCATAAATACCATGGTTTTTGTGATTAAGATATGTCAAATCAATTCACACACACATCTTTGATATATGCCAGAAAATTGTAAAAATACAACCTTTATATTATATATATGGGTAACAGTTGTAAAAATGTAAAGTGGCATCCTTGTGTTGCTATGGGTTCAGGACTTCCAGGTGGATGGAGCAAACTAGGGTTCCAAATATTTCCAAACCACCACGGGTTCTTTTGGCGGGATTCGTTAACCAGACATGCGGTCACATGAATCAATATATTTACAACAATATCAAGTTATAGAATGATTGCATAAATACTATGGTTTTTGTGATTAAGATATGTCAAATCAATTAACGCACAAACCTTCGATATATGCCAAACAATTGTAAAAATATAACCTTTATATATATGGGTAATATTTGTAAAAATGTAAAGTGTCGTATAATAATTTTTATTTTATTTTTTTACTTGTGTTATTATATGGTAAAACGGGTAGAAGTATAGAAGTACATGACATTTAATATGAACATTTAAATATTTTACTTGTAATTAATAATATTTTTTTTGAAATGAAAAATAATACCATTATTTTTAAATGCCATTTTAATGCTTGTGTGGCAGAAATTAATAAGTCACTTGTTTTAGAAATTACACAGGAAAACGCTTCAGTTTTAATAATTTGAGTCAGAATCTGGGAAATAAGGTGCCAAAATTCTGATGGATTTAGTGGATTTTAATACTTTTTAAAAATTTTTGGGGGATGTTGTCTTTTATTAAAATTGTATTAAAATTTCCATGAAAACAAGGGTCGTTTGAGAGTTTTACATGGAGTTTTTTAACTGACTTACTTTTGGATTTGTTTTACGGAGTTGTTTTTAAGTGTGATTTTTTGGAGTTTATGGTTTGTGAATCTAACCTGCAAGTGAAATGCACAACTACCGGACGAGTGTTTATGAGAAGGCGATGTTAAATAGGCTTTAATTACAATGGTGCAAGCTCCAAATCATGCCAAGAACGGAGTCGATATTATCTTAGGAATTAGGGTACATATATAATTTTTTCGTTGAACCCATTCAAAGTAGGGATGAATTGGATAGATCCAAGGTTGAACAAGTATCAAACTTCTGGGGATTTTAAGGTGGGAAAATTAGGTAGTAATGACATGCTTAATATTTTCTCTCATGTGATGAGATGTTCGAAATCAACCAAAGGCATTATCAAATTTTTATCCAGGGAAATGTGATGTTTGGGCTCTCTATAAGGAATGAGATTTTTCTTGGGATGAGCACATTCAAACATAAGTTATACACAATTATGATATGATATAGGTTCTAATAGATTTCAATGAGAAGTTTGGAGTGAGGGTGGCTCCATTAGTAAAGGTTGATGGATACAAGAACATTTTTCAGCGGCAGTAGGTTGGTCCTCAGCCTGCTTCTGGATGAGTCGTGCCGAAGACAAAGCTTCTTAGGTTTTCACATCGGATTCCTATAAGGAGGCTTACAAAAGAGGAGATGCAAAACATTCCTAATGTTTGTTGGGAGTTGTATCCTGCAACAACCCAAGTTGATTTTGTATTTAGAGGAACTACATAATTTGAAGAAAAAGAAACACATGATAAAGAAAAAGTAGCACATGTTGGACGAATAAATTTTAAAAATAACATTATTACACTATTTTCTAAGAAATTTATAATAAATATATAAAATATAAATAATCTACTGAGTTAAATTAAATGATCTTGCGTGGATAATGTGTTGATAGGTGGGGTATCAAAGTCCCATCTATGTTGACAATTTGTTTCCTATTACGTTGTAAGGCGTTTCCCTTTGAAAACAACTCCCCTAGCTGCCACTGTGTACCTGTTTGCACAATTGGATCGAATGTTAGACAATTGAAATATTTTTGGAATTGACGTTTCGAACCATCCTCTGTGGTTCGTCATGATGATGAACCACAGAGGATGATTCGAAATGTTGATTCCAAAAATATGTATGCAATGACTCCAGAAGATAACACCACACAAAATATAGATCACAGAAGCCTCAAATCATTAATTGAAATATTTTAACCCATTTGATCCACCACCTCTTTCATTTAAGCTAACTACTTAACTAAATCTCTAAGACCTACGAACCTCTATGATATACAACCTAGAGCACCATGATAGTAATAGAAAGCCATGGATTCATCCCTTGAGTTGTTGCAAGTATTTGTTGCGAGCCTAAGTTTGAGCTTGAGACTGATCCAGGGCGAAACGCTGTGTGATCTTTCTTGCGATTGGTTTGATCTACGTTGTGAAACAAACACTGAGAAAATGGTTGACCTTAGATCGGCTGGATGGCATGTCCGTCGCTCAGCCCAGTCATTTGCACCAAAGATTCTTTGGATTTGAGCTCTGTAACCAGGAATGGGTTTCAGTTGGTTTTGGTAGTAACAATGGCCGCTCAGGTGAGACTAAGTGGCAGTAGCAACGACCGCTCAGGTGAGACTAAGACTGAGCCCAATGTCCATGAATGGGAATGCATAAATTGATTTGAGGTTTTTATTTGTTTAGGGTAATATTATATGTTATGCTCTCAGCAAATAATTCACATTGGCTACTGTACTTTACTCTGATTTTGCTCTCCGTAGAATCTGGTGTAGTTGCAAGCGTTTTATTCGAACTCTACACATTGAAATCAAGACGTATTTACCCTCTATCCGTTGATAATGGACCTAGGTAATGTAAGTGTTTTCTCTTTATCTTCTACTTTTTTTTTTTTTTGTAAACTGTGGAGGGACCTTTTCATTCTAATTCAGCGAATCGAAAACATTACATATACGTAATGACCTCAACCCGCCACAAGGGGAAACTGGGTTTATTGGCCATCTTAGGTCTTTTACTGCCATCCAAAAATAGAAGGTCTTAAGCCTATTTGTCCATGATAAATGCACTATACAATCATAAAGACTGCTAATAATTCTTATCTTCCTTCTATACCTATCACAAAAAGCTTCAGTGACAAAACTATTATCTACTATCTTCATAAAGCAAAATTGAGATGAATTCTACCGGGACTACTCCTCCTTCCCTGGCTGCTGTTCCATTTCCTTCTTGATGTCGGGGTGGCATTGCTTTAGGTGCTGCTGAATTTCATCCATCCTCTTGTCCTGCATTAACAGGGTAATTTGTATATTCTTCAATTCCTTCTTGAGATTTGGGATCCCTTGAGACAATTCAGCCTTTTCCATGGCTACTTGTTCCATAGCTTTGGCGAGCATCCTCTTCATGACCCAATAAACATGTAGTGCTTGTTTATAGAGGGTCATGCGGCCTCTCGTATTACCAGGGTCCGGGAAGAGGTAAACCCAATCCTCCATGTCAGGATCAGATTGACCCTGAATAGCCTCCTCCTCCATATGCTGAATAATCCTCCTAACCCCTTTGTTGGTATTCTCATAGTAGGCTCTTTCTGCAAACTGGACTTTCTTCCCCACTGTTTTCCCGGTTTTGCCACCATAGGTTGGAACCTCCTCCTCCCTGTGACCCCCTACTTTTCCCCTGCCTCGGCCTCGCTGGCCTCTCCGTCCTCCCCTGCCCCTTTTTCTTCTACCTTCTCCTCCCGCGCCTCGCTTACTCATGCCTGACGCACTGCCAGCTTCTCTGGTTCCTCCTCGCTCGCAATCCTGCCAGTCTTCTCTCTCTCGCATTTCCTAACTGTCCTCTGTCTCTAAATCCTTACTCCTTCCCCGTTTAGCTCGAGGCTGCTGGCGATTCTCCTCATCCGAATCGAACAATTCAACCTCGTCCTCAAAGTCGTCCGGGACCATGACTGTTTCTCCACCAGCTTCTTCGGACACCACACTCTTTCCCTTCTTTTCCCAGTTATTACCTTCCCGATGGCGGCAGATTCCCGACTTCTCCCTCTCCTTCTGGTTTCCATCTTTGCCCTCGGTTCTGCTCTAGTCTTCTTTTTGCACTGTCTCTTGTTGCAATTGACACTCTCCCTAACTACACACTCCTCTCAGGCATTTCGCTCCTTTCTTCTCTGCTGACCTCCTTCGTGCCACCCTCCTTTAATCGTCCGCGTCCTCCGATTTTCGCCTGTGATGTTTGCGTGATCGCCTTGCCACCTGTTCATACACTTATCACTCCTGTCCTTTCGCTCCTCACTCGTACCTGCACTCTCACCTCCCTTGTCTGATGCCCGGTCAGCTCCGCCTCTCTTCATCCCCAATCTTCCTTTGCTCCACCTTGGAGCATGATCCTGCTTGATGGTCCGGCTGCTCCGGCCCATCATTACTTGATCCTGCACTATCTTGAAAACCATTCTCTCCTGCATAGACTTAAATGCTCTGCCCACTGCCAGAACCACCCCGATCGGGGGTCTTTATCTTCTACTTTGAAAGACATTTTGTTTACTAATTTTATCTTCAATGATCTTTATATGTCACAGTGCTTCTCGAATTGCCTTACAATGTTTCCTTTCCTTTGGTGCAATTGCTAG
>APFE031128546.1:0-25048 GCA_000404065.3 Pinus taeda
TTTTTATTATTTATAATAATATAAATTTCTAAACTATTATAATCATCTAAAAATAAATTATTATAATGATCATAACTATTTAAGTGAATGATAAAGATTTAACTTTTAAGAAATATTTTATAATATTCTTAATATTATTTACAAATTAAAAATTGAAATTTATTTCAAAACAATTATCACCTTTCAATTATTTTAATTAAATTGATTAATTTAAAAAAAATGTTATATGAATAAGTGTCATATGAAATGGGTTCTGATTTTGTGGGCATGTGGTATTGATGACCCATGTTATCATAACAAAGCCTACTTACAAGTGAGAGTGAATCTCCATAGTTAAAAACCTATTTTGATTAAATTGATTAATTAAAATAAATGTTATATGAATAAGTGCCATATGAAATGGGTTACGCCAGCCCATGTTATCACAACAAAGCCTACTTAAAAGTGAGAGTGAATCTCTATAGTTAAAAATCTTGTTATATATTTTGTTTATTTGATCTAATTGATATAGTTATGCTAGCCTTAAAGAAGAAAATAAAAATTTCTCAAACTCTTCATAACTTAGGAACACAACGATAATAACACTCCTTAAATTAGAATACTAGCGAGTTAGTTGTATATAAAATCTTTTTTATATAATAATTTAAGGTATTATGTATTTATATAATATTTATTATATTAATATATAATAAATTTTCACATATATAATAAGTTATAAGTAATGAGAGTGTGTTTCTTTGTTATTAATTTTAATATCGAAAATTCCTTTAAAATAAAATTTATTTAATAGATAAAAATAAGATATATTAAAATTTGTTAATATGTTTAAAATATTAAATTTTATAAATAATAATTTCACATATTATTTGTATTTTTATAATACATTTAAAATTAATTTTGAATTTGAATTATTTTTTTTATAAGGTAGGTATTCTAAATATAGATATCATATTTCTTTTAAAAGATGTCATGTATTAAAGTTGCACTTCACGGTATCTTACAAAGTAATTGATAATAACAAAATGTTTAAAAGTTGTGTGTCATTATCTCATGAGTATATTTTTAAAGTAGATGTGAAACTTTCTTATCAATTATTACATTTTTATACTACTATTAGCACAATCATATTAATAAATTTGGTTGATATATACGGTAGGCATTAATTTTTTTCTTTTTAATAAAGATTTTATTTTTTACTTTCATGATAAATATTTTAATTAATTATTGCAAGGATCACAAAAATCAATATTTTCATGTACAACAATTGTCAAATAACACTATTTTGGCATACCCCACTATCTTCCATTTGTAAGGGTTACTTGTGATCCAATCACTGAAATTAAACGATGTTAAAATAACGAAAACAAAATTTATTAGAGTGAGGGGGAGGATTCAAAATATAAAAGAGATGAAAGAAAATGAGCATTTAACCATTTTAAAAAATTGGCACCCTAAAATTTGCATAAAAATGAAATGATAAAAGAAACACAAAAAATCATCTAAATTTCACTATTTCATCTAACTCATCTAACGAGAGAATGAGATGTGAAACGCTGCATGTGTTTTTGCATCGCTATCTGTCACATTCAAGCACTTTGATTTGCTTAAATTCATCAGGTTTCTCAGAGTTATTCTAATTTATAGTTCATAATCTTCTAAAAGAAAATTGAAATCAAACCCTCTCACTCATTTATTTAAAAATCAAAATTCTTCAATTTTTTTAAAATTAAATATGTTATTCTTTGATTTTCTTTGATTTCAAACTAAAAACGGTGTCAAATAGTTTTCATATCATGCCTTGGATGGTGTATAAGACAAAAAATGTTCTCTTGAAATCAAAATTTGTCCACTCATTTATTTAAAAATCAAAATTCCTCAAGGTTTTTAAAATTAAATATGTTATTCTTTGATTTTTTTATTATTTGAAACTAAACACCTTTCACATACTTTTCATATCATCTTTTGGATAATAATATTAGATCAAGGATATTGCCTTGAAAACAAGTCACATCTACCCATTTATTTAAAAATAAAAAATCTTGAAGCCCAACTCCAATATAGACCATACATGGACAATAAGCATGCAAAATTTGTTGTTATTATATTTTTTAGTTAGCTATTATATAATGTCTCATTGCTATTATATTTTCCAGTTAACTATTATATAACGTTTCATTTGCTTCTCTATTGCATCTAGTTAGTCTTTGTTGTTTATGACACTAGATTATTAGTAATTTATTACATGATATTATTAGTTTCTTTTTTGGTTGGGTTAGTGTTGGTAGATAATTTTATGGGTTCTTGATTTTATTATACATGAAATATTATTTATGAAATCTACTTTCTTGATGTATTAAATATTTATAATGATTTGTTTTTTAGCTAATGAAAAATTTGAAATTTTATTTGAGTACATATTGAGAAATGAGATGTGCTGACACCTAATCTTTGGGATTAGGTAATCCATGTAAAATAATGCAAATATAAAATAAGGAGAATTGGAATATGAAGAGACACTAGGAGATGAAACCCAAGAGTCTCTCCCTGCATGTACATATATATGATCAATCTTAATGCAAAATAACAATTGCTTTGAGCTACCTCCTAGCCTGACATGGTATCAGAGCATAGGTCCCAGTTTAGACTTGTAACTCCTGTATTCTACCAGTTTCAGGCTCCCATTTATAGTTTGCTACGTGGAGATGTTGAATGCATGACAGTGCTAGAGGTCTGCTTCCTGGAGGTGTTGTGGTGCGGTGAGTGCAAAACCCCTTCCTTGTGTACTAAATTATTGGAAACCTGAGCTATGTTAAAACTAGGTGTGATATCCTTCCTTGTGTGTTAAAATCTTGTAAACCTAAGCTGAGGAAAGCAAGGTTTGATACCCTCCTTTGTGGGTTAAATTATGTTAAACCTAAGATGAGGAAAGCTAGGTGATATGTAATATGAAAAGAAAATGTGTTATTAAATAAATTAATAAAATAAACCACTTGGAGGGTGGAGCACCAAGAGAGAGGAGATGCTTGCAAAATCCCGTTGAGGAATGGGATAGAGATGAATCTTTCATGATAAAGCTTCTACATGTGACTCTAGATATGCTTCGATGGATTGGTGATCCATCGGATGGATGGGAGATAAAGATCCATTGGACATAAAAGCTTTGTGGGAGGTAAATACAAGCTTTTATGATGAAAAGCCTCGTGGGAAATAAATACGAGGTTTTTCAAAAAATTCCTAGGAAATTAAAAAAAGCCACAAAAGCAGGACGCCGCTAATGGTAGCTAAATCATGAAAGAGGGTATTAAATACCTAGTGCATTGATCAATTGAGGACAATTGATCCTTGGCAAGATCTTTGGCTTGGGGGGAATCAATGGTGATTCATGGCTGGGTGGTGGTGCTCCTCTCTCCACGTGAGGTTTTTGTTGGTGTCAAATGTGTGCAATGTTTGTATGATGACTCTCTCTCTCTATCTCTCTCTCTCTCTCTCTCTCTCTCTCTCTCTCTCTCTCGCTGTTGTAGTTCCAGTTTGTTTATGAGAATAGTTTCATAAGTTTATGTTATTGTTCCAGTTTTTCTATGGGATGATTGCCTAAGTCTCCTCACCATGATAATGTCGCGAGAATTACATAGGATTATGTATTAATAGACTTAGTGGTGTTTCTCTCTACTTTGATGAGATTCACTTAAATGGTATGGGTTCTATATTAATCCTTACTTGTTATGAAGTTAAATCATTTAGCTCAGGTATGCTGATGATTGATTTCTCATCTCTCTTTCCTACTATTAAAATGGTTAACCCATGTAGCTCAGTTGTATATACGAGGTGTTATCTGTATGGAAATAATTACTGCCTTATGTATGTGACTTTTAATGTATATGAGAAATGGTGGAATCAGGGTAATTAGTTGTTGTTATTGGTGTCACAACGTTAGATTTCTCATGATCGACTTGGATGTGGCTTTCTAGTGTGAAGTTATTTGTAGAAGTACATTAAATGGATTGAAAAATAATTAGATTACCTGTGCTAACGTATTACTATGAAAGTGATGGTAGTATTGTACATATGACCTCTTTTACATCTAAGAAGAGAGTTAGTAACCGAAGCATGGCAAGCCGTGATATATATACTAACATGGTCTACGCTAAGATTATGTATGAATATGTGAGATGACTATGGATTCTCTAACTGATCGTATTACATTCACTACAGAGATATGGTATGATCATAATTCTCTAAAGTGATATCTACTTACGCATACTCACCAATTGAGGAAATAATGTTTCCCATTTTATGACTAATGGGTTAAGTATCTATGTTGCAAGTCTAACTAGTATGCATGGGAATGAAATTATGGTGAATAAAGTAGTGTACACTACAATGATCATGAAATTAATTTCCACTAGTGTTGGTAGAGATTTACCCAGATATTTTGATAGGGTGCCTCTTATCACAAGTTTAATGGTCGGTCACATACATCAGATATGTTAATGAATGTAAGGTTCCATATAAGAGAACCAGTAAAACTATTAATGAGAAATTTGTACTATGGCATAACAGTAATATGGCCGAGGTAATTTTAGAAGACAAGATTTGCAAAGAGGGGTAAAGCATTGACTGTGAATGAACCCAAAATTTTAAATTTATGCTCCTAGAGGCTAAATTCCAAGGTAGGCTCAGGAGGTTCATTACAAATGGTATTGGAGAAATCAATTTCAAGCCTTACGGCTTGTGGGCCAATACGCCTCCATAAGGTATGGACAAGTTTTAGCCTAAAATTGGCCTCACTACCACAAACTCTTCTAAAGGGTCCTGGTATAAATGTTAAATCTAGACTCCTTAAAATTGAATCTAAATATTAAAAATATTTAGAGAAAAGAATGGGGAAGCCCATTTGGAGTTCTTGTTGTATGCAATATTTATGTTTGTCATAAAATGAATTTGTTAGGAAGGGACAACATAAATACATATGTTGAACAACAAAAGAATTTGAAACCTATAAGGTAAGGTAGATTGTCAAAACATGGAACATGAGATATTATTCTTAAGATAAAAGAAAATATAGAAATTGGAAAAAAACAATACCCTCCCATATATAAATTGTGGACCGATATATTATAGAATGTAAATGACGGTGTATATGGTCTCAAATTAAATAATTATAAGCCCGAGGGTTGAAACATCAAGAGCATAGCATATCCATCCATACTCTAATATTTAATTTGGATGTGTCATGGAGGTTTTAAAAAACCCTGGTACGAAGAACGAAGTTAGAATTAATTTATGCATGGTGATGAAACTTAGTTAAGCCACCAAAATTAAAATTTTATACATAAAAATAAGATGATGGTGTATGTTCAATTTTTGAAACATAGAACAAGGAGGTATTATTCCTTAAAATAAAAATTAACTTTTACAGTTGAAAAATTAATTACCTTCCATACGCGTATCATGGATTGATTTCTATGTTATACATTTTTGGGATATATATTAAAATTTGGGTCAATAGATAGCATAAGCAGCCTCACCCAAGATTGAATCCGAGTGAGATATATATGTTGTGTATATAAGATTTGTATGGGCATACCCATTAGTTAACAACCATCCAAGTAATATTCTCCTCGACAGAATATCACAACAAGGAGAATGAGTGTTAAGAGCGCTTCCCAAGTGCGTTTGGGCCTCGATTGAGTTTTTCCTCTCTCTAGAGCATCGCAGTGTTTGGCGGTTGGATAATGCTTTGTTTCCATACCAAGTGAGGGTCCCATTTCTCATCTAAGGTTAAATCATGATTCGCCATGCCCTACGCCGGAGCTGGCTTTTGGGATGGGTTTCCACTAAGATGAAGCGACTCTGACTGTGCTAGCTCAGGAAGATGTTAGAGGGCTACAATTCAGGCCATAGAATGGAGAATGGGTTGGAGTGAAGTCGATCCTCCAGTCCTGCACAGGGGATTATCAAAGGGGAATGGAGTTCGAATCAGCATACGTTTCTAAATTAATCATCAACACCAGGGATAGTGTGTAAACAAAAAACAAAAAATAAAAAAATCTCTACTGATGTTGTTTTCCATTGCACTACAGACAATTACGTGTGGATAGAGTTACTATACAACTACGTGTGTAATAAGGATGACATGGGCTTCATCCAAACTTTACGGCTCAAGTTTCAAATAATGGTCCTAATCATATAATCCTAGATTATATGGCATGGATATGCCAATAGTTGGCTTGCAGTTGTGGTGGATATTGGAAAAATACTTATCTGTAGTTGTGCTAGATGACGGGAAACATCCAAGAGAGCTTGATCTCATCTAATAATTTGGAGAGGTAAGAAAATCTTCGACCCCCAAAAAATAAGAAGTCAATTTTCTCTTTGCTCACGAATATAATAATGCTATCCATTAAACTGCTTGCAAAAAGCAACAATATTGGATAAGATTGACATTATTTCCATTTAGAACACTACCTTATGAATGTATATCACAAGTTTAAAGGGGTAAAACAATGTTTCTTTTTTTCGACTGAGAGTAGAAGGTTTCTTAAATATCGTGCACACTAGTTTGGGTGATTCTAAAACCATGAATTATGGATAAAAGCAACCAAAAATCCACGCAGACTTAAGAACGATGGATTTCATTCTATTTTTTGTATTATTCTAGTTTTGTTTAAGAAAGCAATAGAAAAAAAACTGTAGGTTTCCTAATTATGATAATGAATTAAGAAAAATATGTTGAAAGCAACAATGTTGCTATAACAAATCATGAGGGAGGGATAACAGAAAGTGGGAGCGATGTCTTCCCTGGCTAGACTGTTGTTCATTGCTTAGTAATATTGATTCCTTGTTCTAGTGGTTATAAAACACATAATTTGTTAGTTTGTATATGCACTATCTCTTTTGAGCCTTTACGTAATGCCTACTATTTTATCATAAGTTTACGTGAAGGGAAGAAGTGGTATGGAACTCGACTAATGATAGCTAAGGCTGTAGTGTTGTTTCATTGCTACAACCACTATCGTGCCTGCTCTTGATATGAGAGGTGACGAGGTTACGGAGTTGACGATAGTGTTGCCGTACTGACAACCGTGTAATAGAAAATCCATAGTTACTAAATGTTTGCGGCAGACTCTTGAATCACAACGGCCCTCCTTCTGTGACATTGTTCGCATTATTCATGAGCCCAAAGCTATCCTGATAGGTAATTAACGTTATGCCCTTTTGAAATAATTAATGAATAACTATTTGTTTGAGGTTATCGTGTTCCTGTAATGTCGATATTAAATCTCATTTATTATGTTCTACT
This sequence comes from Pinus taeda, assembly GCA_000404065.3. Taxonomy (NCBI): domain Eukaryota; kingdom Viridiplantae; phylum Streptophyta; class Pinopsida; order Pinales; family Pinaceae; genus Pinus; species Pinus taeda. Next base: position 7,304 of record APFE031128546.1, read on the forward strand.
TACACATGGATAATCAATTATGAGCATTTTAAACTTAAAAATTCTATCAGCTCGATAAGGTGAATATATATGCACTTTATAGATGCATATAAAGGTGAATATAAATCCACTTTATAGATGCATATATGCACTTTATAGATGCAGTTTAAAGGTGAATATAAATCCACTTTATATATGCAGGTTGAAGCTTACAGTATATTTTTGGTCTCGGTAATTGATTCGATTCCCATGTTCCAGTCTAACCAAAAGTATCTGATTGACTGTTTGAGGGATAAAAGGAATGGAGAATAGAATAAAGCACCTTGTATAGATGCATTTCTAGTTGGAAAATGAGCAGAGGGAATGGATCTTTCCTCTTGCAACAACGATGCTTGTGTCATTGTTCTGGGATTAGTCGCAACCCTTTTCACCGGTTCAAAATAATTGCATGTATGCAGTCCTATCATATTTCGTTTCAAGGGAGGGGGAAATGGGGTTCCAAAAGTAGTTTCCGTAAGCAATTTCTGTGGAATTCTATCCAAGCTGTCGTGGAAAATTGTTTTACACGTGAGAATAATACTTGTGTTTTGAGAAACATTACCACGGTATGTATGAGTACAAGTACTTCCATTGTTTAAAATTTAGGGTTCTAACTAAAAAAATGCTTTCCCTTGTGTCTTCTTATTGGTGAATCCTCTTAGATTACTATATACACTTTTGCTTCTATTTTGTATTGTGAGTTGTGTGCTTTGCTTTTATTTTTTGACACCCTATTAGGGTTGATTATAGATTTTCCTCTTATGATAATGTCCGTTCAATGGTTCTGAAATAACGTAATTATTTTCTCACTCATCCGTGTGCTATCAAGCTTCAGGTAAAACATGTGAAAATAGAAATATATGAATGAACTAAAATATAAGGATGATATCAACTCGTGACACTGTGTTTTTGAATTTGTGGTAACTCACTGGTTAATGGATGCAGCTCACCGCGAAGGATCCACAAACTACTACCGCGCAAGGTGTCTATTGTCACCAGTCAGTGGATGGCTTTGAGCTTTGATCGATAGCCTTCTCTTTGTATGATTGAATGATTGATTTAGAAGCTCCCTTAACCAATAATGGATTTGCAAATGGCATACTACTACTTTTGTTTTATAATGGCTGTGGGTTCACAAATCGTCAAACCAAAATGGAAAGAAAAAAATAAGCAAAAAGTTAAATGTTTGAAATGCCTTGAGGATATATAATACAATACAATCTCTGTTTTATAGAACTGCATGCTAAATTTGCAAATTGTTTGCTGATTCGAAAAATCCAAATTTGATTAGATTGTTTCAGTCAGCAACGAGCATTGATCTTTGGACGATTTGAATCACCTCACATATTTGTGCTTGTGATGATACAAAAGTAGTCTTTGATCTTCATGAGATGATACTGCTTCTCCACGGAGATGCATTTGAATGGCCTTACAACGATGCAATTAAAATACGCAAATTTCCATAGCAATTATGAAGAGATTTATGGTTGCAGCGGATTATCTGTTGCAACATTCTGCAATATGAGTATGTGTGGATGGGCTAGGAAGGTGATCATGCCTGTGACAAGAAAGTGCGTGAACATCTCATTTTTTTTGGAGCATGAGATCAAGTTGAGATAAAGAAACTTATGAAGTAGGTATGGTCAAGCATGTAAAGCATGAAGAATTTGTTTTCTAAAAATGTCTTCTTTGTGAGTAATTCTGCATAAAGCATAATGAATGAGTTCATTAATGGTTTAATTGTATATTTCAAATTAGAATTTTTGAGGTACGTGCAACATAGATGTGAAAACTCTTTGGCAAGAGCTAGAAATTCTACATGGAAAAAGTAGTTTACATGCAGTTAAGAAAATAACTTCTCATTGCAATTGTACAGAAGAGTTAAATCCTTATTATTTCTGAGGAAATTTTCTACCTGCAATTTTAGGTTATGTTATTGGGTTGATCTTTGATGTAATTCTCCAAAATAGCCATGCTTGAGCATGATGGAAACTAGATGTACATAAAATGAAATTTAGGAAAAATAGGTATTATGGTTTTAAATGAATGGTGCAATAGGTGTATGGCTAAATAAAATCTCACCTTATGCCTAAAAGGTGGAAGAATATGTGGATAAAGTCCATGTTATGCAGGTGATACCATGGGGATGGTATTATAGGATGTACCACAGATGGACTATGTACAACGGGACATATGAGACAATATGACTACATATGCTACAAGGTTGAAAAATGAAATGTGTTTTGGTGTGTATAACATTCCTTGTGTGTAGGTATGCATGGAGTCATTGGATAGATGTCTGTCTAGGTAAAAAAACCTGGAGGTTACCCAGAAGAAGGAAAGTAAGTTTGGTATAAGCGACTATTGTTAATTGTAGTTTGGCATACATACGATTACGAAGAATATACATTGTTATGTGAACTAATCTGTTATGACCTTGTAGCCATATTAATGCAGAAAATATGCTAACTAATGTATTGTATGTAGAGAGACTGCAAGAAATAGGTGTTCGAAAAGAACACAAAGGGTTGAAAGAAAGCAAGCAGAGAACACACATTCTTCAGATAAAAAAAATGATAAGCAATAGCTGCTTTAATAATATTAAGTAACAGATTATGATATTTATCATAGTTCAAAATTTTCATCTATAATTCTCACAAATGGTTTGAAAAAAATGTTACAGGTAGCTATGAAAGGAGAGCACTCCTTGAGACCGATGTAGCTATGGAAGGATAGGTGCTGGGAGAACTCCTTGTGATTGATGTACATCGGAAAAATTGTCTCAGATGGCAGAGCCATGAGAGTTGTTGATTCAGAAAACAATTAATTGTGAACAAGGACATGATGTAGTGATACACTGTGGACGGTGTAAAATTTAAGGAGGGGAGTATGTAACACTCCTCCCTTATGTACTAAATTATTGTAAGCCTAAGCTAAGTTAAAGCTAGGTGTGATATCCTCCCTTGTGTGTTAAATGTTTGTAAACCTAAGCTGAGGAAATATAGGTTTGATACCCTCCATTCTGGGTTAAACTATTCTAAACCTAAGTTGAGGAAAGCTAGGTCATATGTAATATGAAAAGAAAATGTGTTATTAAATAAATTAAAAAAATAAATCACTTGGAGGGTGGAGCACCAAAAGAGAGGAGATGCTTATCAAATTCCATTGAGGAATGGGATAGAGACAAATCTTTCATGATAAAGATTCTAGATGTGATTCTAGATAAGATTTGATGGATTGGTGATCCATCAGATGGATGGGAGATAAAGATCCATCGGACATAAAAGCTTTGCGGGAGATAAAGGAAATATTTTATGAGGAAAATCCTCATGGGAGATAAATACGAGCTTTTTCAAAAAAAGAGCTAGGCAATTGGAAAAATCCATAAAAGAGGGATGCCACTAAAGGTAACTAAATCATGAAATATGGTATTAAATACCCAGTGCATTGATCAATTGAGGACAATCGATCCTTGGAAAGATCTTCGGCTCATGGGGAATCAAAGGTGATTCATGGCTATTTGGTGGTGCTCCTCCCTCCAAGTGAGGTTTTAGTTGACTTCAAATGCGTGAAATGTTTCCTTGCCATGATAATATTGCGTGACTTACATAGGCTTATGTATTAATAGACTTAACGGTGTTCCTCTCTACTCTGATAAGATTCACTTGCATAGTATGGGTTCTATATTAATGCTTACTTGTTATGAAGTTAGATAATTTAGCTCAGACTTTCTGATGGTTGATTTCTTATCTCTATTTCCTACTGTTGAAATGGTTAACCCATGTAGCTCAGTTGTATAGATGAGGTTTTATATATATGGAAATAATTGCTGTCTTATGTATGTGACCTTTAATGTATATGGGAAATGGTGGAATAAGGGTAATTAGCTATTATTACTGGTCTCACAACGTTAGATTTCTCATGATTGAATTGCGTTCAGATTTCTAGTGTGAAGTTATCTGTAGAAGTACATTAAATGGGTTGACACATAATTAGATTACCTATGCTAATATATTACTATGAAAGTGATGGAAATATTTTACATATGACCTCTTTTACATCTAAGAATAGAGTTAGTAGCGGAAGCATGGAAGGAAGTTATATATATACTAACATGGTTTATGCTGAGATTATGTATGAATATGTGAGATGACTATGGATTCTCTACCTGGTTGTATTAAATTCACTACAGAGATATGGTATGCTTGTAATTCTCTGAAGTGATATCTAATTACGCATACTCACCAATTGAGAAAATAATGTTTCCCATTTTATGACTAATGGGTTAAGTATCTGTGTGGCAAGTGTAACTAGTATGCATGTGAATGATATTCTGGTCAATAATGTAGTGTACACTACAATGGTCATGAAATTAATTTCCACTAGTGCTGGTAGAGATTTACCCAGATATTTTGATAGGGTGCCTACCATCACAGGTTTAATGTTTGATCACATACATCAGATATGCTAATGAATCTATGGTTCCATATAAGAGAACCAACAAAACAATTAATGAGAAATCTGTACTATGGCCTAATAGTGATATGGCTGAGGTAATTTTAGAAGACAAGATCTATAAGGAGGGGTAAATCTTTAACTGTGAATGAACCCAAAATTTTAAATTTATGTGTCCTAGAGGCTAAATTCCTAGGTAGGCTTAGGAGGTTCGTTAGAGTGAGAACAATTGAGTAAAGGTGCATTAAATCAAAAGGCTACCTCTCCTGCATGAACGGTATGCCGATTTTTCAATGATTGTGTTTGCGTTCTAAATTGTGTTTTATAACTCAATATTTAATGATATTGACCACTTGTTGGCGTGACTCTGTTGCCTTGTATTTCATTGAAGGAAAGTGGTATTGATATGGTTAGTTTGATTGTGTTGCGTTGAATGGTATCACAACGTAGAATGGTATTACTGTGTTTCATTGTTTGATATGGTGCGATTGTGGCCCTTCAAACCACCTCCCTCATATATCACTCTCCCATACAACTCGACTCTCTATACTGCCCCCTCACTCTCCAGACACTGGTTGCATGTCTGTGTGCAACAAAACATGAGACAGTCCATTGGACTATTAAATGGTATAACATATACCTCCAATATTTCCACATGTGTATTACTCCTTGTATCACACTTCTATAATATACACCTGACACTGCGGTATCATATCTCCTTCCTCTTCGCATACCACCATACTGTTGTGTATTACTCTCTTACTACATCTCTCTTCCCTTATATACCACTGGGCCTCCCCATACCACTTTGGTTATGTTACGTTGAATGCTCTCATAAGAGATATCACTCCGAACAGTTATATACTCCTCCAAAATTAACTATGTCGTTCCGTACCACCGATACTCCATACGGGCATGCGACCCATACGAAACAACCATATGAACCATACCAAAGACTCTTGCGCCTCCCCATATAATGTCTTCCCATATAACCCTCCCACATGTACTCCCTCCCCTATATAACTCTCCCCAAAATAATAAACCTATTGTGTGTGTGTGTGTGTGTGTGTGTATATATATATATATATATATATATATATATATAGTAATTATTATATATACGAGTTGTATTTTTTTACAAAATTACCACCATAAGTGCATTTTTTTGCTAGAAGAAGTACATTTTTTACATAGTACACATATTTTTAAATGCATTCCTTGATATCAATTGTTGGAGTAGTTCTCTTAGGAAAAGAGAGCTATCCTGAATGGTCATGGAAGATAAAACACACTTTCACACTTTCATTTTCAATGAGTTTTGGAGATGAGTTTGTGAAGGAGAATGAGATAATGAACCTGCAAAGCCCACTTTAGATAAGGATATTTTCATTTGGGAAAATAAGAACAACAAGGTCTATGATTTGATTGCAGTATTTGTAAATGAAGAGGTGAGTCACCATATTTCACCAATTTCAAATTATTTTAAAGCCTCAAAGAAGTTGAAGGAACTGTATGAATCACACTCTGAACTTGAATTTGTCCAATTGATGATTAAATCTTTTATTCTCAAATTGAAAAATAATGACCCTCTTGCTTTAGCGTCATAAGTAAGATCCATTATGCACAATATAATCCACTAGTTTTGAAATAGACATTCCTCTCATAGCTTATGTCGAGGCAAGATATTCCACTTATTCAAATTACCTTGAATCATTACAAGAAAGTTGAAACCCCAAGGAGATTATCTTTGACTCCATTGAGAAGATGTTTGCTGAGAGAGAGAAGGGTTTTGGGAAGAAGACAACTCCTCATCCTTCTAAATAAGTTGCGTGTCTTAGACATAAAGAGAAGAATCAAACAAAAGATTCTTCCAAAGGAAGAGGTGGCTGAAGAGGAAGAGGAAGAAGGAATTTTAGAAGCAGGGGTGGTAGAGAGTTCCAAGAAGAAAAGTATGATCTTCATTGCATACATTGCAATAGAGATGGTCATGATGCATCCACATGTAATTTTTCTTGGGGGAGACTTCAGCAGGAAATAAATGAAGACAAGGGAAAAACCAATGACAAAGGGAAAGGTAAACGACCCACATCCACTCACTATGTTGTGGCACATTGTAATAATGAAGTAACTAAGGACTTATTTAATGCTTCATTTTCTTCTTGGAAAGATGATTGGTTGCTTAATTTAGGACCAACTTGCCACATGAATTTTAGGAGAGATTTTTTTGAAGAATTTACTGACAATGTTGATGGAGTAGTATACTTTGCAGACAAGTCAAAACTCAAGCCTTTAAGGCTTGACACCATCAGGCTCAAACTGCCTAGTCTTCCAGGATTTCTTCTGCACGATGTTTTATATATCCCGGAGTTCAGGAGAAATTTGTTGTCTTTGGTCCACATCTGCTAGCAAGGGCAGTCCATTCATATGTTTGATGGAAAGGTTGAGGTCTGAAAAGCAGCACATCACTCAATTGTCATGACGAGGATCGAAGAAAAAAGACTTATGAAGCTGTAAGGTACCTCCGCTCGTGCAAAAAACTTTTCATACAGTTATCATTATGATGAAGGTACATTTCCATCATGTCTTTTATGGCATGCTTGATTTGGACACTTGAATTATGCAAAACCTTCATATGTTGAAGAAAAATGGTGTTACTAGTTTGCCTACAATTCCTAGGAAACTTAAGCAATGTGATGCTTGTATCTTAGGAAAGCACAACAAACAATCTTTTCATGATTCTCATTCCAAATAACATAGAAAACTTGAACTCATTCATTCAGATTTATGTGTCCAATGCCCGTTCCTTTGCAAATAGTAATAAATATATGATGACATTTATTGATGACTACACGAGATTGCATTAGGTTTATTTATTGAAGAAAAAATATGATGCTTTTCAAACATTCAACAACTTTCATGCATGGATTGAAAATGACACAAAATCTCATATTGGCTCTAGTCGCACTGATAATGGAAAAGAATACACTTCAAATGAATTCGAAACTATATTCACCAACATGGGATCAAACATAAAAAGACCATGCTTTGTAATCCCAAAAAAAATGGAGTAGCTGAAACAATGAATAGGACAATCTTAAATATGGTATGTTCCATGATGTTTTTCAAGAATGTAAAATTGATGTTTTGGGTTGATGTAGTTCTACGTGCTTTGTATATAAAGAATAGATTTCCATGTAATACATAAAAAATTATGACATTGAAGGCTTAATGGATCACAATAGAGTTATTGTGTAAAAAGGGATTATGTATGGCTTCGCTCATTTATGGGGACTTGACTCTATTCCCAACTATTTTAAACATTTTGAGAGACAAATTTAGTGAAAGATTGTTTAAAAGGGAGAGAATGGTTTTAAAGAAATCATTTTTCATTAGCATCCCTACAACATATACCTATTCCACCTTGACTAGAGAATAGGAAAATATCGAAGACGGATGATCACTTTATGCACAACCTAGGTGGACGAGTTAATAATATTCTAAATTAAACAATTTATTATTTTAGGGAAGATCTTTTGCCTCATGGTTAAAGGTCAATACCGTCTATTAATTTCAAATTTTTTTTTGTAGATAATCAAGTTCTTTTTTTGTTTTTTTTTCCAAAGATTTTTCTTTCCTAAGATTTTTCTTCAACTATTAAAACAATTTTACAACTTTCAAAAAAATAATTTCTCATTTTCTAATTGGCCTAGTTGCATATTGGTGGGCCATAATAGCCTTTGTGGAGTGCATTTTTATTTTCTTCTTTATGAGTACCTAAGAAATCGTTTTAAAATTAAAAAATGACTATTTTTGTAAATTATCATTCCGTTGGTGAGTGTTGTGACTTGACACTAGCACTGACAGTGTTATGTCTCGCATTTCTAGTGCTCTACCCATATATTTAAATAACCAAGGGGAGGAGAGGGTATGCATGGATTTCTATTCTCATTTTAAAGAAGAAATTTTTTTTAAAGACAAAATAAATTTCGACATTAAATCAAAAGTTTATTTGCCAAAAAACACTAAGAAAATACTTTTTTAAATTTAGGAAAAACATTTTAAATTTGTAGTCTAAAATAGTGTGTCCCACTTTGAAATAGATGAGAAATCAAGATTGACAAAAATATCAAACTTTGTGCTTCACTACATTACAATACAGAGCCAAAAACATTTGTATACAAAATGTGCTTACCATTTGACTTATGGGGAGAAGATGGCATAACAATTATCACAATGATTTCCTTTTGTCATTTTCATGGGAACAATTATTAAGAAGCAATATGGTTGGAATGGGACCGAGTCAAAATGAAAGCGAAGGCATGTTGGCATGTAATGTGGAGGAATATACAAAAAATAGAGATGTGATGAAGAAAATTATGAAGCGTTAACTTTGGTGGTTTATCTAAACCTAAAAACAATTTGATGAGGCAATATCAGGGATTGGGGAAAATGGTTTTGGCTAGATGATAAAAGACCTAATGCCTAATGAGAAAATGCAACATAATCAAAGAGGTGTGGGCCATACCACATATCAGGCAGCCTTGTGGAGTTAAATCCCTTTTTACTTGATAGCCCCATATGCCCCATTATTCATTGATTTTGCTCGGTTGGATAGTTTCACCACGTACATGGTTGCTCAAATACATTATGTCAGAGATCTGAAATGGTGATATTTTTTTATCAGCCTCTATCAGAGGATAACATATTTCAACAATATGATTCTCAACAAATTTTAATTATTAATGGTAGATTGAACAATAAAAAATATCCAAGTCATATACCAAATCATTTTAAAATGAAAAAAAAATGCTAATTTTATAAATGGCCATTCCATTTGTGAAAGTTCACTGACAATGACACTACTTCTGCTTTGCAACATGTTTCACTCTAGGCTTCTCGATATTTCCATCTCTTCACCACCTAGCACTATTTATATTTACACATGGATCACCATGTACAAAATTGTGCTATAACAATTCACTGCAAAACCCTACATCTTAACCAACCACTAATCCAACTTGATTTCACAATTTCAATTCCAACCCCCACCTTTTTGGTGTGAGTGGTATGAGAGCGAACTTACATTTTTGGGCCTGTATGGGCCAGAGATAGAGTACAAGGGAAGGATTTTGATAAATCTTTCTAACTTTTCGAAAAAAATGGCTGAAAGGGAAACATGGAGATATTGAGCTATTATGGTTAGAGGATCGAAATGGAAAAAATATAGAATAAATCCCTAAAGGATTATTGTCATTTAAATTTCAAGTTGATATTCATATATACGATTATACAAGGTTAATGATGGTTTTTGTCACACTGATTCATGGGGCAGGAAGAATGATTTCATTAATGTTAATTATTTAGGAAACAACATCATGTATGCAAAGGAGCAAGAGCCTTCAAATTAGTGTGCAATAAAATGGTTCATGATAAAAATGAACCACACTTTTGGCAGAGAAAGGTTAGAGGGCCGACAAGTCCACAAATTCTCATGCCATTTTCTCTTCCATCAAATATTTGATTGACTAAACTAAAGAAATTCCTTCACTCGCTACTTGCATTGGATGAATTAGGTGAGTTCACTGACTCAGAAACGATGCAGATATATGAAGTATCTAATCATGAACCTAAAGTTTCATTGGATGTGATATGCCCCCCTGGATTATTGACCAAATAAAATCAGTACCATTTGGGGAACTTATAAAATATTTAACTCTTTCAACTGGACCAATAATTTGTCAAAACCACTAATGCTACACTAATTTTTAGTATATGAGATATATGGTGTTATTCATTCCAGTGTTCAATCATAGGGTTCACTAATACCATTGCTATTGAATTACCTCAAGGAATATATTAACCATTATTTTATGTTTAATTTAAAAACAGGATGATTATATGCAAAGAATGGATATGTCATGAATTCAAATGAGTTCAAATTTGAAAGAAGTATTCGAGAATAACAAGGGTCACTGGGTTGGGTTTCCTTAATTAAACTATGTGTACTCATTGAAATGAGAAATTATTGATAAAGACAAGGATGTTGGCCAACTAAGTTTCTCAACCTACAAGTTTTAATGTCTTCAAATATTTGAAATTGTGGTTACTTGGAATGCTTTGCCTTAAGGATTTTCTAGTGATTTTCATGCAAGAGATGACCTAATCCAAGGATTCTATTGCTTATAGTTGCATGAGTCTTTGGTAATTTTCCAAAGATACCAAAAGAAGAGAAGGAATACTTAGAAAAACTTCTTCTCTTGGTGGCCTTTCCTTCTTTAATATTTTAGTTCCTTAATTTTGAATGGCACCGTGTATAAGTTATTACATAATTTAACATAACTATTCCAGGAAGATTCTAGAAGCTTGGGGGAGCTAAGAGATTCTAGTAACATTTAAACGAAGAGTGTACAATAGTTGTAATATCAAGAGATTGGAAAATGATTATGGCAGCTCGAAGGGTTGAGTTTTTGCATCAACATGGATTGAGTGTTGTGTGTGTCAAGAAGAGGATAGAGCAAGAAATATGGAAGCTCTTTGTGCTTATTTTGGCAGTTTAAAATATGCTCACATTAAATTCCTATGGTGTTGGTCTAAGAAAAGAAGGAATACACCATGTGTGAGTTGTTCTATAAGGGATGTAAACCAAAGAGTGACACCATATTGACGAGAGGATCATTTCCATATTTAATATTTATTACGTTCATTTTTCCATATAGCCATATTTTAATTGATGAAAATAAAGTCAAAAGGTAGGGACACAAGCCACGAACATGGGGTGGAATTACACCATGGAGGCAGAATGTAGCAATGTCTTAGGGGAAGTTGGAACTATGTTAGGGTGGGGTTAAACTATGATTGCAGATCACCCCAGATTTTTATTGGATCGACATAATAATTATGCATCGTTAGATTAGCAAGGCAAAACCATGTGGGGGAATTAGGACAATAGAACTCCTCCCCCTCTCCCCCTTGTTCACATAACAAAGTAAGCCCATATATTGAATCCACATTTTCAATTACCCCACCACATTATGACCATAAATTAGCCAATGTGCGAATATCTATATCTAATTTAATTGCTACCCAAAACGAATGGAGGGCTGAGGGCTTATGTATTGTATGTGCCACAAGAACTTTTGAGTGGATGTGGGCCAATTCAAACAAGGTATTTCAACGTGCTTGAACTAGTTCAGAGGTCGTGAGGGTTCACGGGGGCCTAAATGAGGGCAAGGTTGAACATAGTAGTTTAGGGTGTCTCAGTTAGTTTTGGGGGCTAAAGGTTTGGAGGGGTCCAAATGTGTGCCAGGATTGAATAGAGATGAAGGCCTGGATGCGTTGATGATATCCTTTCTACTGGTAGCCAATGTGTAGAAATATGGTGATAGAATTGCAATTTCTCAAGAAATTTAATCTAAAATTAGGAAACACAATTCTACTCTAATGATATGTGGAAATTAATTCACAATTTAGCAAAACAATCAAAAACACTCATCAATCACATACACAACCACACATATTTATCTAGGGGAAATCAAATGGTAAAAAACCCTTAATCCTACTTGCATCAACCATATGAAAAAAGAATGCATTAAAATTTCTAGCCCACTCTGAGCTCAACGTGCAAGTGAATAACCTATCTCTATGGTCAATGAGAAGCTCTGAACAGACTTAGCCAATTCGTACCTCCACATGAGCCCCTATTTACTTGCGCAAATCCTGAGGAATTAGGCCCTATTTTTTAGGAGATTTCCTCCAATTTATTGTGCAATTCCAAGGTTGATACTTTGACTACATGCAACACATATGCACTCAAGACTAGTCTACAATTGATGTTACACTGCCTTGGAATCTCAACCACAACTAGGGAACACAAATTCTCTATATGCACAACTATTTTTGGTTAATTGATTGGTTAATTGTATGGTCATTGAGTTAGACTATTGTCCCACCACCCAACTGACCTCCAACTATTTCTATCAACAATTAGAACTAGTTTAATTGAATAATACTCAAAATAATTGAACTGGATTGCTACAAGTTAGCAATCACACATGCATTACTGAACTCCAAGCCCTCTAGCTCAAATATGTTAAGCTAATTGAGAGAAAAGGACCATGTCACCCCATTTAACTACTTGCAAGTTGTTTGTTGATGTGGAAATTTGAATTTTCTCAATTTAACAAAGGAAAAGTCAAAATGAGACTTTCTTGCTACACTTCTCAACAATCCCTCTTAGCAATAAAGGGATTATCAATCGCCCCTATCCCGCACCAGTGGAACTTGAACTTCCCTCTTGACAAATACTTAGTCAAGATGTCAACAACTTGTTCCTCTGTTGCAATGTATTGTAGCAACATTATCCTCCACTACACGCAATATTGTAAATGATGATACCAAATATCTATATGCTTGGATCCATCATGAAATACGAGATTCTTACAGAGATTAATGCAACTATGATTATCATAGTAGATCACAATTGGATACATCTCTTGAGCGTCATTGATAGCTTCTTCCTGTTGTACGAGGAAATTTCTCCGAACCCAACACTAAAGATTCCACATGATGTACAACGGCAACAGTTGGAATCGATTGTCACGTGAGTATAAGACCAAATCAATCGTTGATTCATACAAACTATATATTTATCTGTGTGTGTGGGCGCGCGCTTGGAGGAATCGGTGATTACGCTAGTCTTGTACTCACATGACGGGGTCAATTCCCACTGCTACAACTATAATCTCTAGGTGACTATGTATGTCTGTTCTTCAAGCATATGTAAATTGCCTCGGATCTCCTCTCACATATCACTTCATGATCATCATCTATTGAGCTATCTCGAAGACTAAAATTATAAAAAAATATTTCCAAAAATAAAATGTTTTAATATTTAGCAAAGTAAATTAATTTTATAATAAAAAATAAAATGCTTAATTCATTAATAATATTTTTTACAATGAAATTGAAATAGATTAATATTTTTACATTGAAATTGAAATATATTAGAATAGAAAACTTATAATTTCTTAAACCGTTTACTTTAAATAAATTATTTCCATATCAACTTTTTATATATTAAAAAAATAACAATAAAAATCTCAGTATAGATAATTAAATCTGGATAATTCGGTTGCAGTTATTAAAACATATAAACTTCGTATCTTTTTTATATTAAAAAAGCAGCCGTAAAAATCTTAGAATCTATTATATTATAGAAAGGATTAAATCTTGATAATTCCGTCGTAGTTATTAAAACATATAGGCATCATATCTATTATAAAAAGGATTAAATGTTGATGATGACTTTGTAATTTTTAAAAAATATAAGCTTTGTAATTTTCCAAGGTGGTATGAATAATATCCATGCCAAGACGAATAACAATGAGTTGAAGTGGCATCACGAAGAGTTGAAATGCGATAGAAGCATTCGAGAATAGCAAGGGTGACCACTGAATTGAATTGTGTGTATTCATTTAGATGACAAATTATTGATAGAGACAAGGATGTTGGCCAACTCAGAAATTATTGATTGAGATATGCAAGTGACTTTCGCCCAAGAGAGGACCCAATTCAGCGAGTTTATTGCTTATATTCTAATTTTCGATTATTAATTTTGGATGGCACCGCGCAAATTTTTTGACCTACTTCAACATTACTGTTAGGGGAAGATTCTAGAAGGTTGGAGGAACTAGGAGATTCTAGTAACATTTAACAGAAGAGTGTACCAGAGTTGCAATGTCAAGAGATTAGAGTCAAAATGATTCTAGCAGCTGGAGGGGTCGAGTTTCTGCATCAACATGGGTTGAGTGTCGTACTTGTCAAGGAAGGGATAGAGTAAGAAATATGGAAGTTGCCAGTTTAAAGTACGCTCAGCGAGTTGTCCTGTCAGCGATACAAACCAAAGAGCGGCCACCGAAAAAAAGGGAGACAGCATGTGGGAGTTGTGCTATCAGCGATATAAACCAAAGAGCGGCCACCGAATTGAGGAGAGGATCATTTCCGTATTCAAGATTTATCACATTCATTTTCCATCTAGCCATAATGGCATTGATGGAAATCAATAGTTTCACTGAACATTCATTAATCCAAAAATGCAAAGCCAACAGATTCTATATATTAACTCAGTAACGGCTACCACCATGATAAGCAATCGACGGAAATATGTTTGAATGCTAAGATAGAAAACAGTTCAAGAAAATCTCAATATGTCCGTAGAATAATAACAGAAAACCAATGTTTCCTTGAACAATAATATTATGGATGATAACACAAATTATAATTTGCTATTGCTTTGGTGTAAACCAGAGCAGGATCTCGATTAACCGGAGCAGAATCTTGATTTTCGTTGGCACACAGGCATAGTTACCAAATTCGGCCGTACTGCCGAAAAAAATTCGAAAATTCGTTGCTTCGATTCGATTTGCGAATTAATTCGAAAGTTTGAGTTCGATTCGGAAAGTCAAGGAATTATAAAAGGTAACTATGGTTTCAGTACCACTACCAGGACTTAGCGCGCAATAGAGTTTCTTGACTTTTGTGCCAAAAAGTCAGTATAACGTATTCTCATAAAATGTAGGCAGGAGCATGCAGTTGTCAATGGTCAAAATATTTGGCATCAGGTTAAAGGTCGTGTAGTTGTTCGATCCTGGGCTTTGTAACAGAGAGAAACGGTAATGTAACTCTTCGCAGTTTTGAATGGTTTGGTTAGGCAATTTCATTGGAAAAAGTATGAAGATTTATTCATATTTTTTATAACTATGAATGTAAAATAAATTTTTACTGCATTTTGTTTGTTTATTAATTTGTTGTTTTTTTAAATAAATAGGTTATTGTCTTAAAATTATAAAAAGATTTTAGATTGGATTTGAAAGTAGCAGAGAATTTTGAATTTTAAAATGGAGATAGATTTTGGGTTTAAGACAAGTTTGGTTGTAGTTTTGGTAGTTAAAAGATAATTTTAAAATTGTTTATATTGATTAAAATTATTAAAAATTTAAAAATTTCAAATGAATGGGAAGAAAATAAAATGAATGGGAAGAAAATGACAAGACTTTATTATTATAAGAAAAATAATATGTATATATTTAAATGCTTAAGATATATACTCTCGAATTTTTTTCCGAATTGAAATTTTTCCATCCGAATTTTTATCGTATCGAATTCGAATCCGAATTCGAATTCGAACTTGGTAACTATGCACACAGGTGACTGTCTGATGGACTGTGATGAACTTTTGCAGCCCCATTCCTCAATCCAACCTTATTCCTTTTCAATTTTGGAGCCATAAGAATCTGATAGCAGCCAACAGGTTTCTTCTTCTCCTTTTTATCAACCATCTCATCCTGATTAACCAGAGCAGGATCTTGATCGCCTTTGGCACAGAGGTTACTGCCAGATGGACTGACATGAATTTTCGCAGACCCATTCCTCAATCCAGCCTTATTCCTTTTCAATTTTGGAGCCATGAGAATAGGATAGCAGCCAACAGGCTTCTTCTTCTCTTTTCTCTCAACCATCTCATCAACATCTTTCTGCTTTTCTTGATCTCTGCCCTCTTCCTTGCCTGCAAGATTGTTGAAGCCTTGACAGCGGGCTTGCTGTTCTCGGGCATAAAAAACATTATCAGTTTTAATGGACACTAATTTTTTAACCAATGACGGCCTGGGTTGGACAGGATTCCTCATCAAATCTCTGAAATCCACAGCCCCATCAGTTGCAGGGTTGAATCTGTTCATTCTGTGAAGATCCACTCCATCAAGAATCATGATGCCAAGGTTGATAATGCCCTGAGGGGCGCGTCCAGAAGGACGACGGACCTGCTGTGCCGAGAAGCTCATCCCGCTGGAATCTGGGCTCCCGTAGTCCTTGAGGAATGTGGAAAGGAAGACCCTCACAGTGCCTACAAGCTTGTCCCTGAGGCCACCCACGCAGTATATCTCCACCATCACA
This sequence comes from Pinus taeda, assembly GCA_000404065.3. Lineage (NCBI taxonomy): Eukaryota > Viridiplantae > Streptophyta > Pinopsida > Pinales > Pinaceae > Pinus > Pinus taeda. Next base: position 23,726 of record APFE031128546.1, read on the forward strand.
GCAGAGGTTTCACTGCGTAGCAAACGCTCTTCCACTCTGAAAATGACCTTGTCGTTCCAGGTACGGTTTGCGCCACCTGTTCTGTTAATTTGTGTCGTCACTTTTTTCTCAGAATTGATCCAGACAGCACAGTAGGTCTGCATCTCCTTCATGCCAAAAAGATGCATCTCCTTGAGATCTTGAGCCGAGATGATGTTAAGCTCCAGCTGTGTGTAAGCTTCCGCCATGATGTGAATGAATATTAAGAGACCACGCTGATTGAAATTACAGAAGAACACCATGCATGAAATCTTCTGAAATCTAAGACGATTGAAATATAATCATTCATATATTTTCTATTTATACGATATATATTTTCCATTCATAACTGTTCTGTATATTGATAAACGATATATACAATGATTATATCCCCTGCAACTAATGAAACATGATGAAGAAGCAGATCGTAAATTACCTGGCTGAGTGGTGAGATATATTGGTTTATTTCTCTGTTCGAGCTTAGAGATCAAGTTAGAGATCGAGTTCTTAATCCTTACTGTCTGCTTTAAACAACGGTTTTGGGTATTAATTAATAATATACCAAAATTTGGGTATTGATTAAAAATATATACAATGAATATATATTCTAAAACTAATGAAACATGGGAGAGTGAATTTACCTAGAACAAAGGGTGAGGTGTCTTTATTTTTCTCTTTAATGTAAGATTTGCAGAAGCCTCTAATCGTTCGCAAAACTGTAACTATATAATCATTGATATATTTTCAATTAAAACCCCTTTTTGGGTATTTATTAATGAAATATACAATGAATATATTCCCTATAACGAATGAATGAACGAACAAAACAGGAGCAAACAGAGAGTAAATTTACCTCACAGAGTGGTGAGTATATTTAATTTTGTGTTCCGTAATACATGCACGATTTCAACAACCCTCGACTCTGGAGATCGAATTAGTAATCCTTCCTTTGTGCCTTTTGTTCCAGGCGATGGTTGTAAGTAATGCATGCACGATTTCTAGAACCCTCGACCTTGGAGATCGAGTCAGTAATGCCTTTCATTCCAGACGATGGCTGTAGTCTAAAGAAACTCATGTGAACTTCAGGTTTGACTCCAAGATTGTACCGTTGGAAGATCAGACGGCCCGATCGAGCGATGGTAGTATGTGACATGGAATATTGGTGAATATATTAATTTAACATTTCCTTTGTAGTAAATTTTAAAAATGAATTGTTATTATTGATAATAGTTTTCAGTTTATTTTTGGAAATAAATGTTCTTAGAATGTCCATATTCATAAGTAGAATTTATGTGGAATATAATT